>PVKM010009152.1:0-37484 GCA_004027735.1 Carollia perspicillata | reverse complement strand
CTAGCTCTGATCCTGACACTCTTCTTCCCAGGGACAGAACTGCCCAGCCCTCCATCTGTGTGGTTTGAAGCAGAGTTTTTCCATCATATCCTCCACTGGATGCCCATCCAGAATCAGTCTGAAAGTACCTACTATGAAGTGGAGCTCCTGAGGTAAGGAAAAGGGAAGAAGAAGGGAGTAGGGGAGGCCACCCCCTTCTACTGCCCTGGCACAGAAAGATGCCTGCCTTGTTACTGAAGCACACCAGGAAGCACCCTGGCACGTATCCATCAGTCGACAGGTACTGATCGAGTCTCATATGTGCTGGAGTGAGAAAGCCACAGTATTGCCTTTACCCTCAAGATTTTCCTATCTTGTTGGAAAAACAGGAAAAGTGCCCATAATGTACTTAGAAACCAAAGAAACCCTAATGATTGCAAATGTAGTTGGGAGAAGGGACAGGTTAGACTGTGTTGCAGTGAGTAGCCAGTGGCCAGTCTTTTTGGAGGAGCTGGGTTTGAGCTACTCGTACTTCAGTCTAAGAGTCTTTTAGATCACAGAGAAGTTGGTATGGGGTCCCAGAACCAAGGGAGATTCCCTTGCAATGAGACGCCCTGAACTAGAGGAAATACCCCAAGGGCTGTACCATAATGGCAGCCCTCTTCCCTGGCCTCTTGCTTCCCTCTTGAAGGAGACAGGTTTGAACAAAAGTGTGAACCGATGCCTACCCTGCTTTCTCCCCAGTTATGGAATGGAGCTCTGGAAGTCCATCTCCAGCTGTAGTCAGACCCTGGTGCCATCCTGTGATCTCACCATGGTGACTCTAGACCTGTACCACAACAATGGCTACCGAGCCAAAGTCCGGGCAGTGGATGGAAGAAAGCACTCCAATTGGACTGTCACCAGGACCCGCTTCTCCGTGGATGAAGGTGCTTTCTTCTGTCCTGGGCCTAGAACATGACTTTGGGGGTCCTTTCCAGCCAGAAGCTTTAGTCCAGAACTGCTCTCCATGTTCCCATGGCTCACCATGGTAGCCTGGCTTCTTGACCAGGGACCTAGTTGCTCCAACAAACCTGAGCCAGGATTTTGGAGAAGGTTTAGATGAAAATAGTCAAGTTGTTCAAGATTTAAAAGGGAACTGGAGTTGCCTATCCCACAGAAGAGAAGTCTTGGGGTGAGTTGGGGCAGCCGAGTCACAAGGGTCAGAACTGTATATTTAGAAGGTTCTGGAGAGGAAGAAAATTCACAAAGCACTCAACACAGGGAAGCAAGCAGCAAGCAGAATTAGAGCAGGTACACCCCCCACCCCCCACCCCATTAGGGATGGACCCTCAAGGGTCAGAGTTTGAGGTTTTGAAGTGGGGAGATACTACTGAGGAAAAGGTAGGAGTCTCTCTTTGCAGAAATAGGAGGAAAGGATAAGTCCCAACCTCAGTGGGGCTCTTCCATTCTGCAGATTGGGATCCACAGAGCTCTGTCCATGTGACAAGCCTCCACTGCAGAATTCAGAGTCAGAACTGATGGTCCGGGACGGTCTAGGTCAGTGGCTCCCAGATGCCTGTCTGAAGGCCAGTCTCAACTGGCAGTGGAAACATTACCTGGGGAGTATGTTTACAATACAGCAGGATATTTCCATGGCCCTGCTTCAAAAATTCAGATTCACAGTCTTGAGTGGGCCCAGGTTATCTGTCTCTTTAATGTGTTCCCCAGGAAGTCCTAATGGTCTGCTAGGTTAGAATCCCTGTCTTAGGGCACATAAAGCTTGACCCCAGAGGCCAGGCACGAGTAGGGCATCCAGGTCCTCCCCTGACCTGCAGGCCTCATGGTTTGCCTCCCTGTGCAGTGAATCTGACAGTTGGCAGTGTGAAGCTAGAGGTGCACAGTGGCCTCATCCTCGGACAGATCCAACCGCCCAGGCCCAAGATGGCCCCTGAAGGTGACACGTATGAAAACATCTTCCCACACTTCCGCGAGTATGAGATTGCAGTTCGCAAGGTGCCGGGACGCAATAAGGTACGGGATTCCCAAGGCCATGGGCACTGGGCTCTACCAACCCTCGCCTCTCTCATGCTGGCAGAGGAAGGTCGTATGGGCATAGGGGCAGGGGAGGGAATTGAGATGACTTCAGCCCTCAAACGGGTGCTCTTGCCAGGAGCAGGGAAAATACTACCTACTAAGTGTCAGGCACCACAGGAGACATTTTGTGACTACTGTCTCCTATCCTCTTGAGGGTGGGTATTTTATCCCATTGTATAAATGGGGAAATGAGGCTCCAGGGAGCTGTGTGATTGCCCAAGGACACCCCATAAGTGGGAGGTCTCTGGAATCTGCAGAATTCATCCTCTTTCCCTTCCACCGCAGAAGATTCCAGCCCCTTCTGGGAAGGTCCTCAGCATCTATAAAACACTTCCTTTTTTCTTTTAATACAAAATGAACCATGGTGATCACAGAGACCTGGGCTGCGTTGGTTATGCAGGGCTTGTTATCTTAGAAAAAGCATGCTGAAGGAGGTTGACCCAGGTCGTCGCTAACAGCCCCTCCAGCTCTCAGCCTCCACATGTCCTGAAACAAGGCATCTTTGTTTATTGCTGTTGTTTTCATTTCAGCTCACGAAGAAGGTAAAACACGAAAACTTCAGCTTCCCAACCCCTGGCGAGGTGGGAGAGTTCTGTGTTCAGGTGAAACCTTCCGTGAGCTCCCGCACGAACAAAGGGATGTGGTCCGAGGAGGCGTGCGTCGTGGTCTCCCGGCAGTGTGAGTCGGGCAGGGCTGCAGTTCAGACCACGTGATGGGGTAGAAGGGGCCTTGCACAATCCGGAAAGTTGCTGACGTCAGGCGCTGTGCTAGGCAGGCCCCAGACAGTTCTCCATCTCCATCCTCACAGAGCCCTGTGAGAGATCTCCTATTGTCCCCACTTTAGAAATGAGGAAGCTGAAACTTAGTGCATGTAAGGTACATCTTAGGGCAGAGCCAGGTCTCCTGATCCTGCAGCACTTCCACTTGAGCACAGCTGTGCCTCGCAGAACCCACAGGCCACCCTCAGTCAGCAGTGGCAGTTCCTGTTTCTTCCAGTCCCCTGCTGTTCTCTTTTAGATTTGAAGGCACAAAGGGCCTTCCCTACTTCCCTACCCCTCAGAGGAAACAAAACTTAGCTGACTCCTCGCCACAGCCGCTAAAGTCAATAAATACTATGCCAGGTTCTCAGCCTGCGCTGGGAAGGGGAGGAAGGAGAGGATTTAGGATGTGAAGACCATGGTCCTGCCCCGAGGATCTTACGTGGGGACAGGGCATGCCCAGTGGAAGCTGTAGCTAGCAACTCAGGAGAGCACATGTCAAGTGCACAGTGAATTATGCCAATAGTCAGTGCACTGGGGGTGCCCAGTCCAGTGTGCTCAGGGTTCAGCAAAGACCAAAGCGAGTACTTCCATTTTTACAGTGCACTGCATTTCACTGACGGCACTCATAAACTCATTGTCATTTAAGCCTCTCTTCCATGTCAGCAGAGTAAGGCACCATCTGTTTGTCAGGCAGCCTTAGAGCTTTTTCTCTCTTCACTCACTGATGTAAGAAATAGCTTTGTGTAGATGCCTGGGTTCAAATCCCTGCTTTCCCACTTATGAAGTATATGGCCTTGAGCAAGTTACTTAACCTCTCTGCACCTTGGGATCCTAATCTATAAAAATAAGGATGAAAATAGTATTTCTCTCCTAAGGTTGTTATAATGATCAGATAACTTAAGTAAAGGACTTGTTAGATGGTAAATGCTATCTCCTTTACAACCATCTTATGTAGTGAGCACCATTATTTTTCCCATTTTCTAGATGAGGAAACTGAGGCTCAGAGAAGCTGAATAATATGTTCATAGCCTCACAGCTAGTAAGTGGTGGGGCTGGGATTTGAACCCAGGTCTGGCTGCTAAACCCTCTGTTCTTACCTGCTGTACCATCCTGACTCACTGCTCTATGTGCAATGCGGTGAATGTAGAGAGCCTGCCACAGAGCCACTGTATCTAGTGAGAAAGTCCTTCAGGACCAAGGTTGGGAGGCCAGGCAGGGATTCCCAAGAACCCAGACATGTCCAGAGTTGTGGTCTAGAGGTAGCCTGGGGTAGTGGGGATCTCCTGGGCCACTCACTGAGTGGCTTCCAAGAGAGGCTGTGGGATCTCCGAGGACTGCCTCTCTGTGTTCCATGGTGCCTGACGACAAATGCATCTCTCTGGGCCTACAGATTTCACTGTGACCAATCTCAGCATCTTCTTCACCTTTGTCCTGCTGCTCTGTGGAGTCCTGGCCCTCCAGCTGTACGTGAGGCGCAGGGGAACACTGCCTGCTGTCCTGGTAAGTCTCGAGGCACTGCCCTGTCTTTCCCAGCCCCAGCAAGACTTCCGAAGACAGGTGCTCAATTCCAAACTGTCTCTTCCCTCAGCCTGGATGTTATCAGGAAACAGCTTTATCAGGCACCATCAGGAGAGAGGGAGAACTTGACTGCAAAGCCCAGTGCTGAGAACATTGCCTTCTAGTGGCCCAGATAACATATGTACTGAGTAGTCCCTATCCCCTACACGTCCTTTTGTTACTATTTAACTAATAATTGGCCATGGACCAGCCCCTGTGCATTACTACCTCCTTTTATATGTGAGGAAACTGAGGCATAGAGAGATTGTTACAGACACAGGGTCACACAACAGGGACAGTCGGATGGAGCCCAGTCTTGCCCAGCTCTAGGGGCTGGAAGAGGGCTCTGGAAGAGGAAGGACAGAAGGCTGAAAGTGCTGGCCCTTGGGCTATGTTCGGAGTGGTTCGGTGCCGGAGAGGCTGGGTGCTGCAGAGGAGGGGTTCGTGAGGGAAGCCGGGATGCCTGAGCCCGCCCCGAGTGTCTCCTGTTCCTACGCAGCGCTGCAAATGCTGCGCTCGAAGTCAGCCAGCCTCCAAAACTGAACTTCCGGCACTAAGCAGCATTCCCAGACCTCAGCCTCTCTCTGACCTGGGATTCAGGTTGCCTGCCAGGTCCCCCACAACGAGCTCATGGCTGGAAAGGGACTGTCCAGAGGGATGCCACGGTCTTTGGGAAAAACCAGGACACAGACAAATACCCTCTGAAATTATTTCGAATAAGAACTCCAGGAAGTGGGGAGGCAGGGAGAGAAGAGGAGTGGAACTGCCTGGTGTGATCAGGGTCTTTGTCCAGGCAAAAAAGAACTGTGTTCCTAGCTGCAGGGCCCTGGGTAGAGAGAGATGACGAGGAGACTGAGACCAGGAAGCTCCCACAGCCTTCAGGACGTACAAGGTGCTTCTCCATGTCTAGCTGAAGTGTGTCCTTTCTCTGTGCTCCGGGCAGATTCATGGTCCCCATATGTGTGCACTGGCCTGTTTGACAAGTACTTTGAGCATATTCTATGTGCAGGGCCTAGGCTGGGATGGGCTGGGATGGAGAAGAGTGCACCAGAGGGCTGGCCTTCAGGATGGATAACTAGAGAGCAGAGGGTGCAGGAGGGAGGTCCTGGTACACTGAATGGGATATCGTTGGTCAGGCACCAGGAAAACATCTAGGAAGACTGCAGATGCGGTGCAGCCAAAAATGCCAAAAGAGATGACAGGCAACCTCTGGTTTCTTGTTCCTTCTGTACATTTGGATCACAGAATTGAGTTGTCCTTGGGAATTTCTTCCTCCTCAGGACAAATACAGCCCAATTCCTACATCAAATGACCGTGGTCCTTACTAACTGGGTGAATGACTTGTAGTGAACAGAGCACTTTCACATTCCTTAGCTTGTTCTCATTCGTTAGTTGTGATCTGATCTTTCAACAATATATCAAGGTATTATTGGACAAGTGGAGATTTCAGATCAGGACAGTTGCATACAAATTCCAGGTTTGTGCTTTACTGCTGTGTGACTTTGGGCAAACCACTTAACTTCTCTGAAGTTTAATTTTCTCCTCTAGGAAGTAGGGATAATGGTGCTTCCTTAGAGAATTATTGGAGAGTAAAATTGCACTTACCAAATATTTATTGAGTGCTTTTTATCTATCAAGCATCATCCTAAGCATGTTACATGCATTACCTGTGACAGGAGGAGGCAAGTACTATCATTATTTCCATTTGACAGGTGAGGGACTAAAGCACAGAGAAGGAAAATTAATTTGGCCCAAGTGACCCAGCTGTTAAGAGGCAGTGCTGGGATCTGAACCCATGGAGTCTGTCTTCAGAATACACATTTTTAATTACCATCTACGTAATGTTAATAGGAACTCAGCCAGCAAGAGTTGCATTAGTCATCACATGCAAAAGGAATGAGGGCAGATGTACAATAGTGAGTCAGCGAATCCGTCAACAAACTTTATGAATACCTACTGCAAAGCTCAGTTTAAGCTTTGGGAACAGAGTGGCAAACAAGACTAGATAGCAGCTACCCTCCAGGAGTTTGGCATCCTTTTGGGCGTAGGGAATAATTGTGTGTGTGTGTGTGTGTGTGTGTGTGTGTGTGTGTGTGTGTTGGTGGGCTATGGGCTGAATGGAAAAAAATTGAAACATAATTTGAGAAACTAAGTTCTGGGTGGAAGTAAACTAGGTCAATGTGGCAAGAGTGTCTGGGTGATCAGGAGGGCCCCTCTGCGGAGGGGACATTCGAGCTGAGACCTGAAAGACACAACCATAGACAGTGCTAAGAGAAGAGTATTCCAACCAGAAAGAGTGCCACGTGCAAAGGCCCTGAGACAGCACCACACTGATGTGTTCCTGGGCAGAAAGAACACCACTGTGACTGGGGCAAAAGAGCTCGCATCAAGGGCCCTGGGCTCCTCGGCAGTTAACGCTGCCCTCAGCTGCTAGTTCTAGGCTCGTTCCCACACTAGAGCACCCTGTGTCTGTGCAAGTCACAACTCAGGGAAGGAAGAGATGAATGTGCTGTTTTACATCATGCATTCTAAAGCCAGAAGTGAATAGGTTGGAGACTACAATACAATACAGTACAATAGATCACAGTACGCAGGTAGCAATAAGCAGGCATTTGTTGAAACTGGTTTTAGTTATTTATATGTGTTATATATTTATGGGCTACTTACATACAGGTTATTGTATAACACATTTCTTTTTTGGGGTCATAGTCAAAAGAATTTGAAATCTACTTTTAGATGAAGGTGGGTCCAGTCTGCTCTCAGGTTTGAAAGTGCAGCCATTGAGAAGGCTCACCACTCCCAATCCTCCTGTCATTCCATCTGGGCTCCAAGAATGCAGGCTTCTTCTGTATCTAGTCCTGAGCTGAACTGAGAGTTTCATTTGAAGGAAAAATTCTGAAACACAATGAAAGGAATAAGTGACAGTGTCCTCTAGGCTCTGTAGTCCCCTTCCTTGGGAACACTGTCTCTGGAGTGCCCCACCTTAGACAGATTCATGGCCTCCCCCTGGCAACACTGGGGTGGGTTCCTACAGGTGACCCTCTGCCTTACCCACTCTGCCCTCTCCTCTCCAGGTCTTCAAGAAGCCCAGTCCCTTCAACCTTATCAGTCAGCTACCCAGCCCAGAGACTCAAGACACCATCCATCCCATCGATGAGGAAGCCTTCTCCAAGGTGTCCCTAGAGCTGAGGAACTCAGAGCTGCACGGCAGCACAGACAGTGGCTTTGGCAGTGCCAAGCCATCGTTGCAGACGGAAGAGCCCCAGTTCCTCCTCCCTGCCCCTCACCCTGAGGCCGAGAGAACTCTGGGAAAGGGAGCCTCCTTGGAGCTGGAGAATAGCTGCAGTGGTGGCAGCAGCAATAGCACAGATAGTGGGATCTGCTTGCAGGAGCCCAGCCTGAGTCTGGGCATCGCGCCCCGCTGGGAGCTGCAGGTGAGGAGTAACAGCCAGGGCCAGGATGACAGTGGCATTGGCCTTGTACAGAACTCTGAAGGGCAGCCTGGGGATGTACAAGATGGCTCGGCCTCAGGCCAGGTCAGTCCCCTGGGGCCCGAGGTGACTAAGGAAGAAGACCCAGCTGTGGTGGCATTTCAGGGCTACCTAAAACAGACCAGAGGCACAGAGGAGAAGACAGCCAAGGAAGGCTGCCTGGAAGAGGAGTCCCCCTCAACAGATGGCTTTGGCCCCCCAGTCAGGATGTGCCTGGATGCCGAGGAAGCCTGGCCTCTTCCAGCTCTGGCCAAGGGCTATTTGAAACAGGATCCCCCAGAAGCAACCCTCACTCCCTCACGGGCCCCAACTGGACAGTGGAACCACCCAACTGAGGAGTGGTCACTCTTGGGCTTGACCAGCTGCGGTGACCTAGGAACATCTAATTGGAGCTTTGCCCATGGTCTTGCCCCTCTGGACTGTGTGGTAGCCCCAGGCAGTCTTCTGGGTAGTGTCAACTCAGACCTGGTCACTGTGCCACTGATTGCCACTCTGCGTTCCAATGAGTGACTCAGGCTAAGGGGATACTTTTGATTTCTGCCATGTCTTTTGTGGACTAGGAGGAAGGGCCCCAGGGGTCAGAAGTGAAACATGATGCCAGTCTGGGCACCTTTCTGCAAGCCCAGTGGGGCCCAGCAGGGCTGCCTGAGGTCCCAGGCAGGAAGAGGCCATCTTGCTGATCAGCACAGAGTGTGTGGGTGGCCTGTTCTATAGACAGGGCCCTGCCGACTCCAGCAGAGCTGAAAAGGACAAGTCAGAGACCTCCTCTCTCCTCGGTCCTCTTCCTATGTAATGAGGAGTATTTGCTCAATGGAATCATGGGGCTTCTGGAGTTGTGGTGAAGCGGCTGGGGGAAAGCCAGCTCAGACCTAGGTCTTCCCCCTTACGCCAGCCATGTATCAGGTCCTCCAGTGAGATGGAGACTGGGAGGATGCAGTCTTCAGGGCCGCAGAGCAGGGGTCATTTCTAGGAGGAGAAGGAAGGAGCAGTGACCAGGTTTGATCCCTGGAAGGGTCAGCTGACCACTAACCAGCCTGGAATGGGTCCTGTGGAGAAGCGCCCTCACTAGCAGGCCCCCAAGGCTGGGAGCTCGTCCTGGAAGATCTCACAGTGCTTCTGCACTGGTCAGCCAGTCAGCTATCGTAATGGAGCCGCGGGGGGAAAATAAAAGGAACTGAGACCCAAAGCGGGGCTTCTGGCTCAGAACCCATCCCCCTGTGGCTGTCCCGTGTCCACATGCAGACATGTCCCTCTTTCCAGCCAACACACAGCAGCCCCCTGAGGGGCTTGCAGTGGCCACACCACTCATTGGCCCCATCATTTGCCAACAGTGCCAGAAATATGTGTGTTTGTGTTGGTCAGAACTCAGCCCTTTGGGTAGCCCCTGGGTCTGGGCACAAATGCGTCTGCCTCAGGGTCAGGGTCAGGACCTAGATTTGTGTTTGCTCCTGACGTCCAGCCTCAGGCCCCCAGGAAAGGGCAGTGATCCTGCTCTCTCCGTGCTCAGCTGTGTGACCCTGGACCACCCACTTCTCAGAGGGTCTCAGTAAGCCCATCTGTGAAATCAAGTTCTCTCCATGCTAGATGTTAGTGAAACTCCCACCCGTGTCCGACCTGGACTAGGAAGAAATACACTGCAGAGCCCATGTCTGCACAGAGCCAGCTTCCTTTCCATGCTGGGGCTAACAGGTGGAGCGGAGTCCATGGCATCACGCTGAACAAGCTCTGAGGGGGCAGGTGTGAGCCCAGCTTCCCAGGAATGTGAATTTAAAGCCGGTTCACAATCCATGGACCAGGAACTGGGAGGCGTGACAGGCCTGGGGTATGCCCCACTAAGTTTTCCCACGGCCCTGCATTTCTCTGTGCTATTCTGAGAACAGATGTTCTGGCCCAAGGAATCCAGCCAGAACCCCTCCACTCTGCCAGCAAGCTCTAGATACCAGCCTGGTAACAACTCCTTCTGGAAACTTAGGCTTGAGGGAAGATCCCTCAGGGTTCCCTTGGAAGGGTTATTTTTTTATTTTATTTTATTTTATTTATTGAGAGGCAGCATAGTACAGTGCAAGAATTCTGGGTATTTCAAGAGCCCAGAAGTTCCAGTTGAGACTCCACTGCTTCTAGGTCTTGTGTGACCCTGGGAAAGTCACTTGTCCTCATCTGTTTCCTCATCTGTAAAACTGGAGAGCAGCGCCTGACTTGTTTCATCCCTAGGGGTGTGAGGTTCCCCTGACGAAGTGGATGTGAATGTGCCTTGAACACAAAACTCTGTAAATGCGTGATGCATTTTTAATTCCAATAGATTGTCAGGACCAAAGGAATCATGTGAAATCAGTCTGATTTTGATGACATAGTACCTGGTGGAGAAATAAAGTTGTTGATAATTGGGGATGATAATGAATGAAATGTGTGATGTCGCCCTAAGAATGGAGGACTCAGGTTCAAATCAGACAGACTCAGGGACAAAGTCCTCATGCCAACATTTATTGTCTGTGACCTTGGGCAAATTACTGATCCTTTCTAAGTTACAGTTTCGTTATCTGTTAACTAGGAGTAGTAACTCCTTATGGGGATGTCATTCGGTTTAAATGAGATCGAATGTGAAGAGTTTCACACTGTGCCAGGCACATGGCAGTCTGTGCGTAAATAGTTCTCATTCGCTTTTCAAGCTGAAAGGAAAATGGACAAGTTTTCTTGGAAACCGGTGAAAATGAAAGATAATGAAAATATATGTTGTGAAAGCATGTATAATAATGGAATGGAATGTAAAAAGTATGTAATGTAATGAGATTATGAAAATGCATGTAAATGAAAGTATGCAGGGGGGTCTTTCATAAAATGGAAAGAAAAAAGTGGGAAGTGTAACAGTATTTTGGGTGTAAATTCTGACTACTTGGAAAGGAGACCCTGGAAGGCCCTCCCTTCCAGGAAGACAGCAAACCAGACCTCCCTGGAGCCCTGCCACCTGCTCCCACGGGCCTGGAGGTGCATCTACTGCTGTTTCTTCTAAGTGCGGAAGCGATCTGCCTTCTCTTCTAAAAGAAGAGCCTTCCACGAAAAGCCACAGGTGTGTGGGTTTGCATCTCTCCCCATGCTCAGCCCGGGGGGTGAGCAAACCCAGGGCTGGTGGCCTGAGTCTCTGGTGCACTTTGCTCTTTGTCCCAGCCTAGATCCTTGAGGAGGTAACTGAGGACATCTTGTCTCGTCGCCTGAATCATCTCCAATGATGCCTCCGCCCCTTTCACTCTAAGAAAATAACAAGTTGTGGGGATGTCTCACCTTCAGAGAACTTGACTAATATCACACCATTCGGAACCTGCTCAGACTTTTGCCCCCGAGGCCTCCTTGCCAGATCGGTAAGAGGTGTGGATCACTTTCTCCTGGAAATGAGTGTTGGCGATGGCTTCTGCCCCAAGGAAAAAGTCTGTGAGATAAGTTGGATGAAGGCCGGCCAGGGTGTAAAGAGTGAGCGAAGCAGGCATCAAGTTCAGGGAAAGCAGTGCAGCTGGAAGGACAGGAGTGTCCGAAGCCACGAGCTCTAGCTGCAGGGCATGCCTGCTCCCCTCTGGGAGCACGAGGGCGGTTCATGCCGGGTCTCCTCCACTTTCCAGCTGCTCTCAGACTGCCTGGCACAGCCCCAGTGGCCGGAGAAACTGAGCAAGTTCTTCCAAACAGCAGGCAGCGAGATACTTCTAGGCTTCTCAGGAATTTGGATTGAAGTCCCCAACAGAAGGCCCCACTGATTATTAAACTGAGTAACCTCCTCCAGGGGCTTTTCCAGGCCAAGGAATGTGTGATTCTGTGCTTTTATGAGCTAACGGAACTTCCTCTTAGTAAGGAGAGAGGGGAAATGGACCAATGTTGACTGAAGAGGAAATTCTATTGAACTGTGTTTTCCGAACTTTGTAAATTGCTGTAGTCAGAGTCTGTCCTGTCTTCCCCAAAAGATCTCTATCCCTCCTCACCCACCCCCGGTGCACACACTATCACAGAATACGCACAATCTCTGGGAATGGTGGGCCATATCACGGAGCCCATGCTGCACTGCTGGTGGGAGCTCTGTGAGTCCCACATGTGAAAAGGGCGCTGTGGGCTGTGCCTGCCTAGGGCGGCAGCCTGGTAACTGATCGAGGCAGGTTTAAGCAGTTAGTGCTGATTTTATCAAGCCCCAACCTAGAGGACACTGAGTAGCAGGAGGCATGACTCATCTGTTTCCTGTCATGATCATGAGTCTGGGGTTTCTTTTAACGCAAATCCACAATTTAAAATTAAATGCGTTTTTTTCAAAATCCCACAGGAACTTTCCTCACTAAAAGCTTGGTCTTTACTTCACCTGGCTCCCGTAAACATTCAAAAAGAGTGGAGGGACCCAATAAACACTGACCAAGAAGAGCAGGGTCAGGTGAACGTCGTGTTTTAGAAAGAGGAACTTGAGCCTTGGGTAGTGTGGCTCAGTGGATTGTGGGCCAAACTATGAGCCACAGGATCACCTGTTCGATTCCCAGTCAGGGCACATACCTGGGTTGCAGGCCAGGTCCCCAGTGGGGAGCACATGAAAGGCAACCACACATCGATGTCTCTCTCCCTCTCTCCCTCCTTTCCCCTATCTCTAAAAATAAAAACAAAAAGCTTAAAGGTAAACTTGGCATGAGTTAGAAGGACAAGGAGAATGCAGAGAGACCTGGTTGAAGGCATTTCTCATGGTCAGCATTTCATTTCATCAAGAAACATATTATTAAGCACCTAATATATGCCAGACATGGTGCACAGCTCTGGGTCCAGAGTGGTGAACAAAAGAGGCACAGATTCATAGGGGGCACCACCTGGTTATGAAGATAAACATCGAGCTAATAAACAGACTAACAAATACATTATTACAATCAATGATAAGTTCCATGAAAGGGACTAAAATTTCACACGATGGGTGAAGACAGGAGGCTGTGTTAAAGAGAAAACCACAGGCCCCAAATGGCACACTTGTGCAAAAGCCTGTGATACCAAACCTAGATCAAATTGTTGTTTCAGTCTTTCCCAAAACAGTAATAAATCATCTGTTCAACAGTAGTAATGTAATCTGTCACATGGGCCCTCTCCAATCCCCATGGAATGAAGAAGCAGTCTGTATGATAAAAACCCTTGCCATTTTCTTGCCCCTGAAAGAGGATGTTCTGGTCCAAAATATAATCCTTTCTTTTCTTTTGTTAACAGCTCCCTTGCCCTCCCCTTCTTTCATAAAAACCAGTTGCTAGATGGGATGCTGCCTGATTCATGAATCACTTAAATAAAGCCAATTAGATTTTTTTCTGCCTATATTTTCTTCTAGGATATTGTGTTGTCTTTGACTGTTACCTGTATGTTTTTAATTCATTTTGAATTTATTCTTGTGTATGGTGTAAAAAGGTAGTCTAGTTTCTTTTTTTTTTTTGCATATATCTATCCAATTTTCTCAACACCTTTTATTGAATAGACTATTTTTACCTTATTATATGTTCTTGCTTTGTCAAATATTGTGACTATAAAGTGTGGGTTTGATCATGCTCTATGACCTTTTTAATGTATTGCTGGATCTAGTTTGCTAATATTTTGTTGACAATTTTAGCATCTACATTGATCGGGGATATTGGCCTATAATTTTCTTTCTTTGTCATGTTTTTATCTGGTTTTGGAATTAGGATAATGTAGACCTTATAAAATAAGACTAGGAGTCTTCCGTTCTCTTGAATTTTTTAGAGTAACTTGAGAAGGATGTGTGTTAGCTTTTCTTTGAATGTTTAGTAAAATCCACCTGTGAAACCATCCAGTACAGGACTTTTGTATGTTGGCAGCTTTTTGTGTTCTTATTTCAGATTTTCTTTTTTTTTTACTTAAATATATTTTATTGATTATGCTATTACAGGTGTCCCATTCCCCGCCCTTTATTCCCCTCTGCCCTCCACACCCCCTCCCACCCACATTCCCCCCCTTTAGTTCATGTCCATGGGTCATGCATATGAGTTCTTTGGCTTCTACATTTCCTATAGTATTCTTAAACACCTCCCCATCTGTTTTCTACCTACCATTTATGCTACTTATTCTCTATACCTTTTCCCCTTCTCTCCCCCTCCCACTCCCCCACTGATAACCCTCCATGTAATCTCCATTTCTGTGATTCTGTTCCTGTTCTAATTGTTTGCTTAGTTTGTTTTTGTTTTTCTTTTAGGTTCCGTTGTTAATAACTGTGAGCTTCTTGTCATTTTACTGCTCATATTTTTTATCTTCTTCTTTTTCTTAGACAAGTCCCTTTAACATGTCATATAATAAGGGCTGGGTGATGATGAACTCCTTTAACTTGACCTTGTCTGGGAAGCACTTTATCTGTCCTTCCATTCTAAATGAGGCCTTTGCTGGATAGAGTAATCTTGGAAGCAGGTCCTTGCCTTTCATGACTTTAAATACTTCTTTCCAGGCCCTTCTTGCCTGCAAGGTTTCTTTTGAGAAATCAGCTGACAGTCTTATGGGCACTCCTTTGTACGTAACTGTCTCCTTTTCTCTTGCTGCTTTTAAGATTCCCTCTTTATCTTTAATCTTGGGTAATGTAATTATGATGTGCCTTGGTGTGTTCTTCCTTCAGTCCAACTTCTTTGGGACTCTCTGAGCTTCCTGGACTTCCTGGAAGTCTATTTCCTTTGCCAGATTGGGGAAGTTCTCCTTTATTATTTGTTCAAATAACTTTTCCACTGTTGCTCTTCCTCTCCCCTTCTGGTATCCCTATAATTCAGATGTTGGAACATTTAAAGATGTCCTGGAGGTTCCTAAGCCTCTCCTCATTTTTTTTGAATTCTTGTTTCTTCATTCTCTTCTGGTTGAATGTTTCTTTCTTCCTTCTGGTCCACACCGTTGATTTGAGCCCCTGTTTCCTTCCCGTCACTGTTGGTTCCCTGAAAATTTTCCTTTATTTCACTTAGCATAGCCTTCATTTGTTCATCTAATTTGCAACCATATTCAACCAAGTCTGTGAGCATCCTGATTACCAGTGCTTTGAACTGTGCATCTGATAGGTAGGCTATCTCTTCATCACTTAGTTATATTTTTTCTGGAGTTTTGATCTGTTCTTTCATTCAGGCCATTTTTTGGTCTTGGCATACCTGTTACATAGTAAGGGGTTGAGCCTCAGGTGTTCACCAGGGCCGGGCAACCCATGTCAGTGCGTTGTGACCCTGTATGTGGGGCAGGGGTCAGAGAGGGAACAGTACCACTTCCTCCACTCTCTGCCAGTTTTCAGTCACTTCCCCTGCTACTCACAAGAAAATTGGGCCTTTCTGGTACTATGTCCTGGGTATGCAGGTTTGTGTAAATTCTAGGAGCCTGTATGTCTCTCCAGGAACTCTCGTGTGAGGCTGGGAGTTTCACCTGCTGCTGCCTCAACCCCCACAGGTGTTTTAAGTCAGAGGCTTTGAGGCTTTATTTCCCTGGGCTGGAGCCCTGGGTTGCATATTGCCTCACTCCCCAGTTGTTCCTCCCAGTTTATCTGCATGTAAATGTGGGACTGCCCAGTCCTCCAGGTGCCACCTTGCCACCAGTCATCTCCACCTTTCCTACCAGTCTGGATGAATGTTTCTTCTTTAACTCCTTGATTGTCAGACTTCCACACAATTCGATTTTCTGTCAGTTCTGGTTGTTTTCGTTTTTAAATTTGTTGTTGCCCTTCTTTTGGTTGTGTGAGGAGGCACAGTATGTCTACCTACACCTCCATCTTGGCCAGAAGTCTAGATCTTTAAATTTACTCATTGAATTTTGGTTTTTGACAGCACAGAAACTGAATGGAAGGCTGTCTTGATCAGTTTGGGCTGCCATATTGACAAACTTAAACAACACACACTTGTTTCTCACAGTTCTGAAGGCTGGGTAGTGCAAGATCAAGGTGCTAAATGACTTGGTTCTCTTTTTAAAGTATATTTTATTGATTATGCTATTACAGTTTTCCCAGTTTTCCCCCTTTGTCCCCTCTCCACCCTGCACTGCCCCAACCCTCCAGCATCCCCCCTTAGTCCATGTCCATGGGTTGTACAAACAAGTTCTTTGAGTTCTCTGTTTCCTGTACCATTTTTGACCTCTCCCCGTCTATGTTATGCCTACCAACTATGCTTCTTATTCCCCGTACATTCCCCTCATTCTTCTCTCCCCCTCCCCACTGAAAACCCTCCATGTGATCTCCATTTCTCTGATTCTATTCCTGTTCTAGTTGTTTGCTTAGTTTTTGTTTTTGTTGTTTTTCTTTTTTTCATTTGTACCTACAAAGGAGTACCCATAAGACTATCAGCCGATTTCTCAAAAGAAACCTTGTAGGAAAGAAGGGGCTGGAAAGAAGCACTCAAAGTCACTGAATACTGAAAAGCAAGAACCTCCATGCAAGATTCCTCTATCCAGCATAGCTATCATGTAGAATGGAAGGGCAGATAAAGTGCTTACCAGCTAAGGTCAAGTTAAAGAAATTCATCATCACCCAGCCCTTATTATATGAAATGTTAAAGGGACTGATCCAAGAAAAAGATAAAAAATATGAACAGTAAAATGACAACAAACTCACAACTACCTATAAATGATTCGGTTCTTGGTGAGGACTCTCTTCCTGGTTTACAGATGACCCCCTTCTCCCTTTGTCCTCACGTGGCAGAGGGAGGGATTTAAGAAAGAGGGAAGAGGAAGAGCTAGGAAGCACATGCATGAGCACCCACCAGCACAAAAGAGAGTGTCAGCTGCTCCCTCTCATCTTATAAAGGCACTAATCCCATCCTGGGGGCCCACCCTCATGACCTCCTCTTATCCTCATCACTTCTCAAAGGCCCCACCTCCTAACCCCATCAAATTAGGGATTAGAGCAGGGCATTCAGATGTGAAAACTTGTGTGCTCAATATGACTCAGCTCATGGGTGATCCCACACGCAGGGTGTGGAGATAAGGATACTGGGAGAAGACCACCAAGCCCCGCCAGCAGCCAATATGCAGTGAGAACACTCACCTGATGAGCTCTGCCTGGAGGAAAAGCAGGCTCCCATCCCTTTACTCTTTGAGTGACAGGAACCATGCTTGTGCTTGGCACCTGTCTTGCAAACCCCAGAGCCTCAATGACACCATGTTGTTCCTCGAAAATTGTGGCCTATCACAAGAATTCACCTGAGGGTTTTCAATAAACCAATTTATCCATAGAGGTGGTAAGCTCTGGAATTGGCATGGGTACAAGTGCCTGGTTGCAGGCTGGTACATAACAGGCAAATTCCTGCCACACCTGTTTACCCCTACCCGCACAGGGAAAGAGGGGTTAATGGAGGTTAAGGCCTCATAAGGGCCCTAGGCCTCATAAGGCCTATAGGACCTCATAATGGCCCTAGAAAGGACAGAAGTATCCTTCAGGATCCTGCCACCTGGTCACCCCAATCCTGGCAGTATTCCTTGCCCCCCACTTCCCCACACTCTCATCTACCTATGCCCCCAGGGCAGTTCCTCAAACTATCACCTGCCTCAGAATCACCTGGGGGTTCTTTTCTTCCTAAGCTTCTCCCCTAGGTCCAGAAGTTCTGAATGTTGGTTCTCAGGGCCCTCCTTAGTAAACAAGTTACAGGTGATCAAGTTGCAGGTAATCCTCATACACACTCAAGTTTGAGAATCACTCTTTCAGAGAATAAGTTGATGATTCACTGCTTGTTCCATTGAACACCCCACTTCCCCATTTGGATATCTGCCATGCATCTCAAAATTATAATGTCTTGCTTGCCACACATTCACTTGTTCCCCAGGCTTCCCCTCCTGAGTAATGGTGCCGCAAATCAACACCAGGGGTCATCTCCCCCCACCCCCCACTCACCCCACATCTGATCCACTAGGTAGGTCCTATCAGTTCTACCTTCCAAATACATAGTGAATCCAGCCACTTGTCCCCACCCCCACACTGTCATTCCAGTCCCATTCTTTATCACGCCTCACCTGGATCACTGTTCATCCCCTTACTGTCCCTCTGTTTCCACTGTGCTCCCTTAGTCTAATAGAATTTGATTTGTACGGTATACTTAGTCCAGGACAGTAGCTGGTGTACTCTTTTTAAGATGTAATGGAACTCATGTCATACTATTCCTCTGCTGAAAGCCCCTCATTTGTAAAAAAAGATTTTTAATTATTTTTTTAGAGAGGGGGAGGGAGGGAGAAAGGGGGAGAGAAACACAGATGTGCCAGAGAAACATTGATCGGTTGCCTCTCACACCCCCCCAACTGGGGTCCTGGCCCCCAACCCAGGCCTGTGTCCTGACTGAGAATCAAACTGGTGACCTTTTGGTTCACAGGCTGGTGGTCAACCCACTGAGCCCCACCAGCCAGGGCGAAAGCTCTTCCCCCACCTCTTTGCTCTTGGTCCAAATACAATGTGTAATCCAAATGAATTGGTATCTGCCAGACCCTCCTGACATGCCCCCTTCACTCTCCTCCTTGCCCACTTTGTTTCAAGCTCATTTCTGCCTCAGGTCATTGCCCTTGTTCTTCCTAGGTCTTCTTCTGAACTCCTTTCTCATTTTCTTTGTGTTTTCTCAAATACAGCCTCCTTGGAGAGGTCTCTGCTAATCACCCTACCCAGGTATCCTCCCCATCTCAGTTCCATCCCTCTCTAGATCTAGCTTTTTTCCTTCAGAGCACTTATCATTATCTGAAAATTGTATGATCTATTTATGGGTTTACTTGCTCATAGTTGGTCTGTCCCAACAAAATATAAGGTCTCTGAAGGCAGGGACTTTATCTCTTCTCACTCCTGCATTTCCACAACCTAGAGAGCAGAGTAGACACTCAGTTTGTATTTGTTGAACGAATGAATGAGTGAGCAAGTAAATGAATGACTAAAGATAGACTTATAATATATGATGGTAAGTGCTGTTTTGGCCTAGATTGCTCCTCCAGAAGCAGAACGTGCTTCAAGGACTTGTGGGCAGGTACTTTATTTGGAAGGTAATTACAGGGAGTGAGAGTGAGTGAGGGACCAGGAGAGAAGGAAAAACCAAAACTGGTCCTTGATCCTGTCAGAATGTGTGTTGGAGCACATACAGGCCTCTTCCAACCATCAGATCCTGAACCCTGTTGGCTGAGACTTCCCCTGTAAGTGCTGACTCCCCTGCACTCTTGGGCTCTGGTGCACAGGAGGAGGCAAGGCAGAGAGCAAGAGATGAGCAGTGGACGCTGGAGACAACACTTGTCAGCACTTGGGACTGGCTGGAATGCGAGGTGGGGCTGGGGGCGTGAGGCAGGGCACGGGAAGCGTCTACCATGTGTCATGACAGGGATGTGCGTGGAAGTCCACAAGGTGCAGAGAAGGACACTCAGGCCAGCTAAGATGTTAAATACAAACATGCTGCAGTGAAGCATAGGAGTAAAATATGTGATTTATTAAATTATACTAAGTGGGGTTGGGAAGCTCTCCCAAAACTTGAGAGATGATAAGATTCCAGCCCACAGTTCGAATGTGGGGCAAAGGGACAACATGTGTAGTAGAACAAGCACCATGCAGCACAATGCAATGGAGGGAAGAAAGCAGGACACTCACGCAGAGTGAGTTTCTGCCAGTCCACTCAGGCTCAATGGGCTTCCACGGCAAGTTTGTTGGTCTGGAAATGCCCCAAGAGCAAGCGGGAAGAGGCAACAGACCCAAGGAGTAGAGAGAATGCTGGGCCGGACTGGACCTCAGGAGACTGGTCCTAGGCTCACCCAACTCAGTCACCATCTGCATTGTTTTGTTTTGTTTTTTTTCAACATAAGTCTATGTGTTAGCTCTCAGCCTCAGTCTTCTCACCTAGCAATGGAGAGAGTAATCTTCCTTCAATCTGATTTCTCTCTTAACGCCCTGGGCATATTGCTGCCATTGAATCTACTACATTCAGTATTCAATTCTCTGTGAGTGCTCAGAGGAGAGACTTTCTCAATATATCTCTGTATCCTCCACACCCGATCAATGTCAAACACACAGTATATGCTGCTCAATAAATCTTCGATGGATAAATGAATGCGTAAAAGAATGGATATCCTCACAAAGAAAAGACTGAAAACAGGTTGAAGGAGTTTAATATCTACACATGAGACGGCAATGGCAGCCTGGAGGTGAATGGATACTTGAGAGAGATTAGATTAATCTGAAAAGAAAGCAGGCTATACATAAATTTAATTTTCAGGCTTGTCATCTTCTAAGCTTAGTCATATTCTACCATGATTATCCCCTCCCTTACTATTTTCATCCGATAGTTCTTAGGTATTGTAGGAACTCAGGGCTGCAGACCACACAGGAAGCCTAAAGTAAGGGGATGTGGTCAGGAGGCAAGACAAGGGACTGTGAAAATATTCAACATGCAGTCATTCGCTCCTTCAGCAAACATGCACTGAACACCTGCCATGAGCAGGTCCTCTGGGAATACAGTGAGAAGTGAGATATGCTCCCTCTCCTCTTTGCCTCATCTCTGCAGTACACACACACACAGAGGTATCTCTGCCTACCTCTCCCCCACCCCCACCCCCTGGCACTGTGGAACTGAAATCACCCAGGCTCTGAAGTAGCCTCATAGCTGGAAGGGACCTCAGAGTCCTCATATCCAACAGCAGCTTTATACGAACAAGGCATCTGGGGCCCACCAGCTACTTGGTCTAAAATGGAAGATGAAGTTTCTTACATTTTCTACCTGTCTCCCTCCCAGTGTCTCCCTGCTCGTATATGAGGAACTTCACCCAGGGCTCTGGGGAAAGGAGACAACCGCATGGCTCTGCAGGTGGAGATCCAGGACTCGGGGAGTCCAGCAGAGCCCTGGCCTGCAGTGCTGGCCCACCTGTTGTGTTGTTGGCCTGCTGCTACTCTGGGCAGGCAGAACATTTTCACTTCTGGTCCCCAAGTGTGAGATTTCACCAGGCCACTGGCTTCCTGTTTTGGACCAGATCTTCTTAACTAATCACTGTTTTTTTAAATCACTAAGCAGTTTTAAAAATATACTAACAATACTCCCATAAGTTCCTACTTTGTTTCTCAGGCCCCTGGGGCAGAGAGAAGGGCATCGCAGATGCTGGGCCCTCCACAGCCACTGGCAAAGAGTGAGGTCATTGCAACTACATGAGAATCTACCAGAGAGCAGAGCCTCCCCACCTGCCGGGGCTCCTTCTGGTTTTGACCATCCCTTAGCTTACGCCTTAAATAGGGAAAGTCACTGTATGTGTTCAGGCTCCAGAGCTGTGCCTCAGGATTGGCACCAGATTGAACATGACTGAGGATGAAAAGAGAAATCAATAGCTTTGGTTTTCAGAGCAACCAGGATTGGACCAGGGATCGAGCAAAGCCTAAGATTCCATAAAGAAACTGAGGAATCCTGCAACATCAATTTCTTAAAACGTTCCTGGCTATGGCCACAACCGTGCAAGGCACTATAGAGAACTCAGAAAAGGTGTGTGACCTGACTTTTGCCCAAAAGAAGTAGCAAGGACAGAGCAAGGTTAACCTCAAAAGAGACTGCATTCCCCTGTGGTGCTTAGCGTATTATGGAAGTTGCATGAATGAATTGTTATGTAGCAACTAGGAATGAGCGGCCAGAGAGGAAATAAAGGCAGGGCCCTCACCGTTGCAGTCTTACAAAGTACTTAATACAGGAGGCTAAAAGCAAAGGAAGACGTGTCTCACCCAGTCGTCCTGAGCCTGGTTTGATAAGACTGCCAGGCGTTGTGAACGACACCAGCAAAACTGTGATAGCGCAGGAGTCGAGGGGCCCTTGAGGGTCTGTGTGTATCATCTCCACTGTCTGGGAAAAGGAGAACCTCGGACTGTGTATTCATCCCAAGGCCTAGAAGGGAGGAGGGGAGAGGGTGCACAGTGCCCAAAGAAAAAGCCCATAAAGCAACTTAGGTTAGTTGCCTGCCTCCTATAATGTATGCAAAATGAACAAATGAGGTCTGGAGCAAGATAAGGATTTGAGCTAACAGATTCCCACACATACCTACGTTTGGGTAGTTACATCTAAGCAGGGGAAGCTGGCACCACCTTCACATGTCAATCAAAATGTAAGCTTCTTCACCCTCATCCCACCAACTATGTAAGACCTCAGAACAAAGGACTCTCCCTTGGCTCTCTTGCCGCACGGGGGACCCCTGGCCACCTGGCCTCTGGCCACCCCACTTTTACTACCCTGATTTTCCCACTCTTGTTTTTGCTTTCCCATGAGAACTTAACACTAATAAACTTTGTTTGCACACTAATAGGCTTGCTATTCTGTAATTCTTTACTGAGTCAACACGAAGAAATTAGTTTTTAGGAGTTTCTTTCATAACAGAATGAATACAAGGGGGACCATCAGTAATTAAGTTAGGGGAGCCAGAGAGTATTTGTAATTAATTGTCAGAAGGCATCAAGATTCACAGGTCTTGAAGAAGGCACCCTGGAGAAGCTAGCATGAAGAATGGGCCGAATTTAATGATTTGGAAGCAAAGGGAGTATGAAAAAATAAGATGAATGAGGAATAGGTCAGTGAGAAACTCAGCACTGAGGACAGGGCATGGGGATCCCAAATTTCTGAGAAGCCCTACTCATCCCACTAAGGGATGCAAAAAAGAGATTAGAGACAGAGGGAGGAATCTGCTTCCATGGGGGCCTGGGAGCTCACGGAAGTCGCCAACAGGGACTGAGGCTAAATAAAAGTGGGCGACAAAGGATTATAAAGAAAATACATTCTGCCCTGGCTGGTGTGGCTCAGTGGATGGAGTGCCAACCTGTGAACCAGGGGGTCACCAGCTCAATTCCCAGTCAGGGCACATGCCTGGGTTGAGGGCCAGGTCCCTGGGGGTGTGCAAGAGGCAACCACACATTGATGTTTCTCTCCTTCTCTTTCTCCCCTTCTTCCCCTCTCTAAAAATGAATAAATAAAATTAAAAAAAATAAAAAAAGAAAATTCATTCCTTCCTTGCCTTACACAAATCACTTTACCAGACCCCGAGTCTCTGTTCCCTCACCTGTGCAGATAAAGTGAGGCTATGCAGATAAAGCCGGCCCTGCACTAAATATGTGTCCAGTAAACTTGAGTGTTTTGTCTTCCTGGTAAAGAAGGGTTTAGTTGGCAATGGTCCAGCCTTGGATGCTGGTCAGATAAATCCAAGGCCAATGAAAGGCTAGGTAATATCTAAGACACTAAGCCACTGGGGTCTAAAGAAGCTGTAGCAATCAGTCACCTTTCAACTGCCACTTCCTGAGTTACAAAGTTATAGCTACACTTTGTGTTTGCATCTTTTGTTTATAGAATACCTACTGTATGCTAGAAGAATACAGAGAGTTAAAAAAAAGATAAAACTTTTTTTCTCCTTTAGGTAAGACAGAGGTGCCCTAGAGAAGTAGTCCTGGCCTTTGATTTCCAGATGTTGAAATACATGCCCAGGGTGGTGCAGTGACTAGTCCATGGCCACACAGCACGGCAGGGCAAGTCCAAACCAGACCCTGTTCTACAGTGTTCAGTACTCATCCCACTACACCCTGCAGTCAGGCTGTGTCTGTGCTCCAGTGCACAGACAGTGGCCAGCTGTGTAGCCATAGGCAAATCATGACATGTCTCTGATCCTCAGTCTCCCCATATGTAAAATGGGGTCAAGAATAATCTCCATGTCAAAAGGTTGTCCCAAGACTCAAGATGCAGTAATGGGCATAAAAATGCATTGGACTCTGTAGACTGTGCATTGTGCAAGCTGTTCTGCTCCTCCTCAGATCACTGGGCGTATTTCTCTGAGACAGGGCAGCCTCCTGTGGCCACAATGGGTGTTTCTTCTCTGCTCAGCAAGCATCTATTGAGCACCTCTTATGTGCTCCATGTTTAATTACTAAAAAGCTGTGGGACGTAACCCTGCCTACAAGGACCTCAGCTTGGGTGCAGAACAGTACAACTGGAGGAAACATAGTGATCTACAGTCAGGATCAAAATAAGTGGTCTCAGGCATGGAGGCTTGAGGGGAACCATAGGAAAGACGGGCTTGAGCCAACCATGGAGATTAAATGTAGTTGGGTGGGTGGGTGGGGGCAGGGGATAAAAGGCATTCCAGGCAGGAGAAGAGCCCTGACAAAGGCACCAAAAAGGACAGGGTGGCAGAGGGACTAGAAATGGCCAGCCTGTAGCACTGCTGGCTCTCATGACTACCTCCTGGCTCTTAGAGCCAGTGGCATAAACAAAAGAAGGTTCTGGGGAGGCCTGGCATGGCCATGGGTCTGAGTGCCTAGCCAGTGCCCCGCCCAACCAGACCTGTAGCCAGATTCCTGGGCATTTGTTCCCTAATCATTTCAGAATGAGCTGAAGTAGGCCCTAATCAGAAACCTGTAAAAGCCTAGGGTGGGGTCAGGGGCCCAAGGGTAAAGAAACCAGTAGGACTGTGGAAGTCAGGACAATGAGGGGGAGGCAGAGGGGACAGGGAACACGTCAGAGGGCCCTAAAAGAGGAAGCAGCCCAGTCTCAGTTCCGCTCCCAAGGATGGGAAATACCCTCCATTCTCCCAGCCCTCAACAGCTGTCCCTGTCTCTTTACCTGAAGTCACCAACCCTGGGGCCAGGACCACCTGGGCTCTGTGCCCCATCCTTTCATGTCTCTCCAGTGTTGCTGAGTCCCAAGCATTTCCAGGGGCCTAGAACAGCCCTGCATGGGCTACAGAATCAGGGTCCATGCTGAGCTGGGCATAGTTGAGATTTTATTGAAGCTGGACACCCCATGGATTGAGGAATGGGACCCAGCCCTCAGAACTGAAATCCAAGGAAGAGTACCAAAGTCAGCCCCTCCCTCCTCACCCTTCCTCTCCCACTGGGCCTTCAAGGAAGGGAGGGATCCAAAACCATCTCCCTCATCCCCGCTTATGCAGGGACAGAAGAGTTGGAGTTCAGGTGAAGACCTCCAACTGCAGAGATTGGTTTATTAAGTCTGAGCCTGGCTACACTGGGAGAATGGCCCCCAGACCCTGACAGGGAGCAAGGGGTAGTAGCTGGTAAGTCACCTCTCCTTTCCCCCTTCCTATACAGTCTGCTGTGACCCAAAGCAAGAACAGGAAAGAGAAGCTAGGAAGACAAATATTACGACTTCTCTCCTCCTCATCTATCCTTGTCCTAGGCTTCTTTACCTTGTTGGCCTTTTTGTTGGGACATCAGCAGGGAGGCCATGGCTGGAATTTCTAACTGCAGGTCGCAGCAGTGTCAGTGCTGCTGTATTCACAACTGCTCCAGGAACTCAGTTTCCCCAGATTAAACAACTCTGCATTAAGAGACAACCTATGAAGAAGGCATCCCAGGGCAGGCTCAATCTTAGGTCCAGCAGGGCAGAGACTGGAGGAAGTAGTGACTCACAAGGCAAACTGTTCTGCTATCTACCAAGCTGCACTTGGTTCTTGACTTCCCTTGTGCATTCTCTGTTTTTTTACGTCTGACCTGGGTTCCTCCCCCCCCCCACACTCTACCATTTCTGGTCTAACTTCCCCATCTTAGGGCAGGCCTTGCACAGGAAATGCAGAGCACCAGGAGTCAGAGTTCTCCCGCCCCATGCTCACCCCATTGCAAGAGACTAAAAACAAGAACATGTTCTAGACTGTTATCAGCACTGCTGTCAAAAGTGTCTTGGTGGCTCTGAGGCCAGTCAGCAGCAAGGAAAACAGAACCAGCTGGTGGACAGTGTCTGGAATCACCTCCATTCCTACATCACTTTGCCTATTGAAGACAGGACCAGTTTTCCCTGGTGTCAGCCCTGCAAAAGGAAGCGGTTGGAGCACTTCAGGTAGAGCTCCCCTCTGGTCCCCAGGTACTGCCCACACTGGGCTGAGCTGGAGAGGGCTTTGCTTTCCAGGATACATGGAACTCCCCCCACAGGCTCAGGGACCTCCTGGGGACCAGTCCTTCCTCCCCAGGGAATGGTTGCCTCTTTTACTCCTGTGAGAAAGCCATTGCTACTCTCCTGGACTCTGTGCCCAGAGGCCTGACTCTCCTGGACCTCTCATGCCATGGGAGGGTGGTGTGCCCAGAGAAGACGTTGTTGTCCACAAAGACCAAGGACGATAAAGGCAGCCTGGGGGAGCCCAGGAGGTGCAAGTGCCGATCCAGGAGCCTCCTCCTGCAGAAAACGAAAAGGGAGGCTGACAAAGAGATGAGGCTTGGTAGGGATTCCTTTATAGCATCATATCGGCCCCAGCTTCTTCTAGTAAGAGGAGAGTGGCAGAGGGAGGAACACCTGGAGAAGCTGAGTGTGGTGCTCTGTGGGTGGGGAGGAGATGAGAGAGAAACTGAGGGTCCACAAGGGACTGCTGGAGAGAGAAAATGTTTGGATTGAGAAGAAGCAACTGGGATGTGGAGAAGGGATGAGCTTGAAGGCAGGGGAAGGAAGGTATGACCAAAGAGTCAGCCACCCATGAGGCCGGCCCATGGTTCCTGGGCTTAGAAACTTCAGAAATGAAGATCTGGAGTGATTCTTCTTGGACAAGGTAGGCATCTGGAGCCTTAATCTCAGAGCAATAGGTTAAGACATAAAGTTCTGTTTTAGAAGGGTCTGTCTGATTAGAAATAGAACCTCCCAAGGAAAGAAAGGAAGGACATGGATTAGATGGACAAGTGCCAAAGAAACAGCCCAGTGCTCGCAGGAGGTGGGGATAGCATGACCCCATGCCTTCATTTCTGAGATTATCTTCTACAGCAACCACCCCCAAGAAGGTATAGGATGAATCAAATTATCACTTTGGGTTCTGAGCAGACCTTGGTGGTAGGCTTGGAGGCCTGGACGGTCTGGAAACTTTACTGGGACATCACTCAGGAGCTCACCAACCTTCCACTCACCTCTCGTGGGCTCCAGAGAGCTGGATGCTGCCCCCACATCAGACTAGCCTATTGGAGAATCTCATGTAGCCACCATCTGGACTGCTGATGTGGCCACTGATGGTAAAGGGTGGACCCATATCCAGCTCCTTTGAGTTCCTGAAAAAGAATATCCAATCAAGCTATCGGGGCTGAGAACCTAGCTTCTTTCTGAACCAGAGCATGGGAACAAGTTCCTGGCAGTGACTCCCTGACTCACTGACTTACCTTCCAGAACAGAAGCTACCCCATCTCTCAGAAACAGATGAGGAGCTGGCCTTCCCTGTGGCAGAGAGGACAAGATGACTTATCCCAAGAGGATTTTCTGACTCTTGTTCCCTGAGTCCCTGTTTGTCTTCATCTGCTCCTCTCTTTCAACACCACACTATGCTTGAGACTACATTATTTGTAATTAGACCTAGACAGAGAAAAACCTGGAGACTGAGACTATGCTTATTTATCATTGTGCCGTTGGAAACTAATACCACAATACCTGCCACAATAGATCCTTCCTGAATAAATGATGAGTAGATGATGAATGAATGAATGAATGTTAAGAGAATCACTGTCATTAGGGCCTTACATGATCTTATCCATGTACAAAGTTTTTATTCACATTCTAAATGGACCCTGGCTCCTTCTGTTTCTCTTGTTCACTTAGGGGAAGGGGAGGAGACAGGGAAGGAAAGCAGTAAGCTTTGGTTTCATATCTGATCCTTTCTCAAGCATACCAACCTCCCACACCCACCCTACCAAGACCTGCCCTGAATCTACTCACCGGATTTGATACAAGTTGAAGACAAAATTAGGTCCTAGGGAGACAATTCAAAAAGAGAGGGTTAGAATATCCAGGGAAAGCTGCCCATCACCCCTCTGGGAGCATCTGGTGCTCCCTTACCCCTGTCTGGAAGGAGTAGAGTGGCTGGTTGGTCCCAGGATGCTGTGGGTGAGTCCCAAGTTCCTGAACTTTCTGCTTCCTGCCCCATACCCCATCTTCCCAGACTGAATCACCAATTTGCTCAGGACAGATGCTGCCACTGGGTATTTCTCTTCTAAGGGTATTGACTACCCTGGGAAGGAAGCAGCCCTAGCTTGGAACCCCAAAGAAGCAGATCTGAGCTTCAGTCCAGATTCTACCATTTCCCAACCCTGACTTTAGCCTCACATTTTCATCTATAAGAATAGAGACTAAGAATTTTGTTCTTGCATGGAATTTTAAAGAAAATCATATCATGAAAATAGACATTGGCACACAGCAGGTATTTAACAAGCATTTGTGGAAGCTGTTGAAGTTAATTGCAGAGCTGGGAAATGTTCTCTACCTCTCGGCATTTCAGCAGGCCCTCCCATCTCTCCTAGGTCCTATGAAAAGTGCAGCTGTGGGTCAGAGTTCAGTGTACCACACCAAATTCCAGGAGCCTCCCACGGAAGCTGAAGCATCAGCAAGCTTAGGAGAGGACCCCAACCCACAATCAGGGGAAGAGATATACAGGCAGCCAGAGCCAGGGACACCTGGAGCTTGGCCAGTCTAGGCTGTTGCCTGTGGCCTGGAGACCCATACAGGCCTTAAGGATAACTCCTGTGGGCTCTGAGAGAAAAGGGACCTGGCTGTGTGGGGTGGGAGGAGCCCCCACTCCCTTGATAAAGGTGCTAGTACCCTACTCCCACCACCTCAAGTGCTCAGCTACCTACTCAAGTCTCCAATCACTGCAGCCACCACAGGAACTATTTTTGCATGGCACCGTGCTGAAGAGTTTGCAGCCCCACCCAATTCCCCAACTGCTACAGGAGAGAAAGGGCTTGGCAGAAGTGGGCTACAGAGTCAAGTGTTCACTCACCCTCCCAGCAGTACCCATGCTGGTACCACTTGGCCAGGCTGTAGCCCAGGATGAACACAAGCAGCAGTGATAGCCCCATGCCGAGGATCAGGCCCAGGGTGCTGACGGAGTCCTCACCTGCAGAGACACAGGGTACTTCACACAGCTGCCCAGAGCCCTCTCAAAGCCCCTACACCAATTAACCATATCTCATTGCTATCGCCTTTCTCCTCATTACCATCAAAATGACTGGTCCTTGAGACTCTTGATCTGAGCTAGCTAGTTCAGCTAAGTCATACTAAGATATGAATGTCAGATACCTGATTTTTTATAGTTAGCTTGTTTACCCAAAGCAATAGTCCATTGACAGTAGAAACGGTTTGACACTGAAAGGCCTTTCTGAAGCCACAGAGATTCTAGTTTATGGAAGAGGCACTAACGTTTGGGGAAGATTCCAGGAGGTCTCTCCTCAGCATGAAGGCTACTGGTCATAAAGGGGAGCCTAGAGGGCCCCAAGAGCAGAGACTCAAAGAGCCTCAGCAGCCTCCTCACAAAGCCCACATACCCTGTGTCAGGGTGTTAACTCTTGGGCTCTGTTTGCTACTTATACTCATCACTTCTTCCCTTTTTGTGGTATGAACTTCTAGCTAAATTTATATTTTATTTATAAAGCCAAACCAAGAGAGAGAAGGAGAGAAAGAGAGGGAGACACACAGACAGACAGACAGACAAGGAACAGAAGAAGAGAGAGAAAGGAAAAAAAACATTCAGAGGGATGAGATGGGCTCTAAGAAATAGCAGAGAGGAAAACCAAGTTTGCAGGAAAAGGCTGATATGGGCATACCATGGAGACAAAGCACCCACCCAAGAAGGGAAGGAAGAGGAAGGAAGAGGAAGGCCAGCCCCACCCCTGCCACAGTGCATACCAGAGTGTGGGAGAATAAGCTGATGCTCCATCTCCATGGCCTCACGTGTGTGGGGGCTGCAGGGTGTTGCCGAGAGCCTAGTAGGTGCAGTGAGTAAGAACTACCTTTGGCACAGCAGGCTTGTGTCCAAAGCCCAGGTCCACCATTTGCAAAATGTGAACCAAAGCAAATCCCTTTCCCTCACTAGACTTCAATTTACTCTTATGAAAATAAGCATAATAATAAATATACAGTCCATGTGATGATTACTGGAGATGCCATAGAGAGAGAGAACACTGAGGAGAGGAACTGACATACACTAAGTGCTTAATTGACGTTAATTATATCATCATTGTTGTTTTTAATATATTATCAAATGGTACAATTGTGTTTTCAAAATATTTTGCAATACCCCCAACCCACGCCTTTCCCTCTCCCATGCCCCTTGACCCTTCTTCCCATTAAAGCAGCCAGGTTATTATCTCCTCATCAAAGAGTATGTGAGAGCAGAATGCAGAAAGAAGAGGTCTCTCCTAGTTTTAGATTACAAAAGCCCTGGCCCTTAGATAAATAGAAAGGATTCACAACATAGACAAGAAGTGAGCAAAGCAAGCTTACCCTCCTAGCCATATCAGGAAAAAATTCTCCAGCCTGGGGGAGGGATGGAGAAAGATAGATGAAGAAAAAGCACTGGGAAACATTGAAAAGACATCACTAGGTCCCAGAGAGAATCCTCATTCTCTGATTCAAAGCTGAGCCCCAGGAAGGCAATGGAATTCCCAGGCAGAGCTGTGGATCTGAGAGCGGAACTGATCCCCAGAAAGACAAAAGTCCCATAAAAATACAGTAGAACTCCTTGGCAGACAGAGCCTCAGACAGCCTTGAAGAGTTGCTGTGCCCTCATGGCATGGAAATAACCAAATGATTTCTGTGTCCCCAAGAAAGCAGGGAAGTCCCAGGGAGGCCCTGCAGACCTGAAGGAATTGCACAGCAAGGGTCTAGGCTCACCTCTGCAGCATCCTGTTCAGCTGATGCTCGAAGCCTAGTCCAGGAGATGGCCATCACTGGGGAAGCACCATGGGTGCCAGTGTGAGCAGAGGGCATCAGGGATCAGGCATCCTCCCCAACTCCTTAGTTCCCAAGAAAAATGGGAGAATCCCTCAAACCCCTAATGGCATCATCTCTGTGCCAGACACTGTTCTAGACACTTGTATTATGGCAATAAATACAACAACAACAAAATAAATCCTTGTCCTCATGGAGACGATATTCCCAATGGAGACAGATAACAACAAAATAAATTACATAGTATATTGGAAGATGATACATGCTAGAGAGAAAGAAAGAAAGCAGAGGAAGAGATAGAAAGCATGGTGGAGATGAGAGTACAGTTTTAAATAAAGTGGTCAGGGAAGGCCCTGTGAAGAATGAGACGATGGAGGAGAAAGCCCTAAAGGAAATGAGAGAGAAAACACACCATGGAGACAGCTACAATAAAATGTTCTAGGCAGAGGGAGCATCAGGTAAAACTAAGGCAGAAGCATGCCAAGCAGATTCCCAAAGCATCAAGGAGTCCTGAGTGATGAGCAGGGGCAAGGGGTGAGGGCAAGCAGCCAGAGACGAGGGAACAGGAGCAAGATAATGTAGTACTTGAAGGCAATAAAGGCAGTTTTGTTTTTCGTATGAGCAAGCTGGAGAGGATTTTCAGTAGAGAAGTAACATGATCCAACGTTTTAAAAGGATCATTCTGATAGTTACTGTGTTAGAATGGACGGGGTAAGGGACGATGATGAAGCGAGGAGACCAGTCAGAAGGCTACTGCAAAATCCAAGCAAGAGATGACCATTAGCCTTGACAGGTGTGGCTCAGTGGGTTGGGTGTCATTCTGTAAACTAAAAGGTCACTGGTTCAGTTCCTGGTCAGGGCACATGCCCAGACTGCGGGCCAGGTGCCCGGTTGGGTGCATGCAGGAGGCAACTGATCAATATTTTTCTCACACATCAATGTTTTCCTTCCTCTCTTTCTCCCACCTTCCTCTCTCTCTAAAAATGAATATTAAAAAGACTTTAGAGATAGAGAGAGAGATGATCATTGGAGGAAAGTAGTGCAAGAAACCAAGAAGCCAAAGTCAGGGGAAGATCATTTATGTGGATAATGGAGATTGTAACAGTGACCCAAGAGCTCAAGAACCCAGGATAGTGACCCAGCCATGGGTGGACAGATGACTCAACCAGGTATGGTAGTCAAGTTATTGGTATTCTTGGGAGCTGAGGTTTTGAAGCATTTCATAAAGTCTCTTTGAAATAAAAAGCACCAGCAGGGGACTCACAGGCCTCCTGGAGATCCAGCCGGTGAGGGAAGGAGGTGCATTACCTCTGCCTGCTGCCATTTCCCCGCCCCCAACAGTGCTTTCTGTCCTAGGCAGCTTGCAGACACAATTACTCCATTTTATCTCTGTATCTTCCTCGGATGCTCCTTTAACTAATACTATTAGTTTAGTCTTCCTTTTGTATACCTTTAAATTTTTATTATAAAATATTTGATGCACAGAGGTACATAGAATAACATGATGAACATCCATGTGCCTACTATTAATCTTCAGGGAATTCTAAAATTTTGCTATTCTGGCTTTACAAGCATGTATCTCAATTTCAGAGCAGTCATCTTCTACCTCTCCCTCTAAATAACTATTCTCTCAAATTTGGTGTCAGCTTCTCTATGCATGTTTTTATACTATTATTTCATTTTGTCCTCATACAAGGTCTGTCCAGAAAAAGTCCAACAATTACTAATATAAGGAGAATGGTTTGTGCAACATCAACATAACCTGGCAGCCAAGGAGAGTGGACTGGAATGAGCATGAATGAACAATGACAACTTCACTGTACTAGTCAGTGGGGGTGGTAGACGCTGTTGAGTGAGCATGTGTACTGTGTGGCTATCACATTCAAAATGACTGAGCAAGTAGAGCAACAAATCTGCATCAAATTTTGTGTTAAGCTTGAACATTCCTCCATGGAAACGATTGGATTATTCACAGGGCCACAGCTATGGGCAACTGGTGATTGGCAGCTTCATCATGACAACGTACCCATTCATGCATCACAACTCATGCATCACATCTCATGCAGAGTTCTTGGTGAAACATCAAGTCACCCAGATGACTCAGCCCTTCTATAGCCCAGATTTGGTGCCCTGTGACTTCTGGCTTTTCCCAAAACTAAAAACACCTTTGAAAGAGAAGAGATTTCAGATCATCAATGAGATTCAGGAAAATTCCATGGGGCAGCTCATGGTGATTGGGAGAACTGGGTGAGGTCCCAAGGTGCCTACTTTGAAGGGGACCAAGGCATCATTGTCCTGTGTGCAATGTTTCTTGTATCTTGTGTCTTCTTCAATAAGTGCCTCTATTTTTAATAGTATGTGGATGGATACTTTCTGGACAGACTATATATATATTAAAAATTTGTTTTACATGTTTTCAAATTTTATATAAATGATTTTAGGTTTACTAATAACTATTAGAACATGAATCTATGGGAATTCACTTTTGTATAAAAGAAACTACAAAATACTTAAAACTGAATAATACTAAAAACACAACATATCACAAAATGTGGATTGAGGAGACAGGGAGATGAAGGCAGTGCCAATTCACAGGACAGAGATGAAAACTGCACAAAGAGAGAAGCCCAGAGACATGCAAAGTGTCCCCCACAAGGATGAGTCAATGCAAATGAATGAATAACTACCTGAGGCCAGAGAATCTGGAAGGATTAGCTGGAACAATGTCTAACATTCAAACAGGGCTAAGAACAAGACCTGTTCCCATAAGCCATACTGGAGAAACTCAAACTTCACAGGGCATTGAACAGAGAACTCAGGATAGAGTTACCTCAGTAGTGGGGAACAGTGAGCCCCGGACTGAGCTCACCTAACAAATCATAAAAGTAAGAGCAGAAGGGATGAAACTGCTTCCAACAAATGTAACTGCTTCACAGAATATTAATAGGAAAACAAAAATATCCAGCACCCAGCAAGGTAAAATTCACAAGGTCCAGCATTCAATCAAAACTACCTAAACAACAAAACAAACAAGCAAGCAAAATATAACCAAAGACACTGAAACAGAAAACAGGCTGAGAGTAACCAGAGAGGAGAGGGGAGGGAATTTCAGGGGGAAAGGGGAAGGAATTACAGGAACAAGTATAAAGGACACATGGACAAAAACTAAGGGGGGTAGAAATGGGAGGAAGGTGGGGAGCACTGGGGGCATGGACTAGGATGGGAGTTAAAGACAGAAAACTGTACTTGAACAACAATTAAAATAAAATTTTTTAAAAAAGAAAGAAAGCTACCAGGCATGCAGAGACACACGACCCATAATGAGGAGGACAATTACTCTATTGAAACAAACCCAGAACTGACAGGGATGTTACAACTGGCAAAGAAAGACATTAAAGTAGTTGTTATAACTCTATTTTATATGTTCAAAAATTAGGTAGAGACATTTGAGATATAAAAGAGGCCCAAATCATATTTCTACAAATAAAAACCACAATGTTTGAGATCAAAAGTACTTTGGATGGGGTTAACAGCAGATTAGACATTATACAAGAAAAAAGTGGTGCACATGGAGACGTAGCAATAGAAACTATCCAAAACTGAATACAGAGGAAAAATTAATAAAGCAAACGAAAAGAGCAACCTAGTGCATGTGTAATTAGAGTTCTCAAAGGAGAAAGGGAGGACAGAAAAAATATTTAAAGAGATATGGCCAAAAATTTTCCAAGTTATTCGTTCAAACAATATATTTCCACCCTGGCTGGTGTGGCTCAGTGGACTGAGTGCTGGCCTGTGGACCAAAAGGTCACTGGTTTGATTCCCAGTCAGGGCACATGCCTACGTTGTGGGCCAGGTCCCCAGTAGGGTGCGTGAGAGAGGCATCTGATTAATGGTTCTCTCACATGTCAATGTTTCTCTCCTTCTCCTTGTCCCTCTTTTCCCTTCCCTCTAAAAATAAATCAATAAAATAATATATATATAGTTCCTTTCCTAAAGGAATTCTGGTGCCAATGATTGATAGCATAACTGACTTTCTTTTTCATTACATCATGGAAAGCCTAGATGCCTTAGGAAAGAAAGGATTACATTTCCTTCAACCAACTCTCCATAAGACTCACCCCTTTCAATGAAACTGTCTGAGTACATTAGAGAGTGTTCAGGACAATGGTATGGTCTCTGGTAAGAGCTTGGGGTATGTGGAGTTTTTTTTTTATTGCTTATGATGATAAATATTTAGAACTAAACGAAGCTGGTGGATAAGTTGAGGTGTGCTTTCCTAGCAGAAATTGGGCCGCTGGACTCGTTCTCTTCTGTGCCATGCCTGTGCTGAAGTGGGACACTCTTCAGGCTCAGCCAGACTTTCTCAGAAACAGACTAGGACATCTCTACTACAGGAAAAATTAAAGATGAGCAGAAAATCCCTTCCTGGAACTTTATATAGAGAAATATTTCAACCAACTCTAATACTTTCCATTAAAATGCAGGTTTTATATAAGTCTTAGTAACTATGAATTTATGGTAAATTGATAAAATTAAAAATATCTGTTTCCCTTCACAAAGTTTAAGTTTAAGAAGGGTCAATAGAACATTAGTCCCAAAGATGGTGCTATAGGTAGAAATTCTCTCATATTTTTCAAATAAGTTGTCAGGTATGTGAGTCCAAAAAGATTTATTTTTGTTCAAGTTAGTTTTTACTTTTTCAGGCTGCAGTATTACTGCCACTGTAAATAGAGCTTAAAGGAGTTAAACGATTGCTCAAATCTTCATATGAGCTCTGTATGCCAGAGTTGCGGCAAGAACCCAATTCTTTCTGGGTTCAATTCTTCCAAAGCTCATGTATGCTTTTTCCACTATCCTTTACTGTTTAAAATAATTTTCTCTGAAAAATTATTAAACAGAAATCAAATAAATTTTAGAAGACATTTTCAAAACAATACTATCACTTTCAGAATCTTCTTTATGTCAGTAGTAAGATAACAATATTTTTGTTGTTGTTTTTGTAGAATTTTTATTGCCTTTAGGTGACAGAAAAAAAGTTTTTTTTTAATTTTATTTTACTTCTTATTCAAGTATAGTTTTCTGGCTTTTACTCCCATCCCAGTCCACTCCCACAGTGCTCCCCACCTCCCTCCCATTTCCACCCCCCCTTAGTTTTTGTCCATGTGTCCTTTATATTTGTTTCTGTGACCCCTTCCCCCTTTCCCCTGAAATTCCCTCCCCTATCCCCTCTGGTTACTGTCAGCCTGTTTTCTATTTCAATGTCTTTGGTTATATTTTGCTTGCTTGTTTGTTTTGTTGCTTAGCTTCCTGTTAAAGGTGAGATCATATGGTATTTGTCTTTTACCGCCTGGCTTATTTCACTTAGCATAATGCTTTCCAGTTTCATCCGTGCTGTTGCAAAGGGTAGGAGCTCCTTCTTTCTTTCTGCCACATAGATTTCCATTGTGTATATGTACCATAGTTTTTTGATCCATTCATTTACTGATGGGCATCTAGGTTGCTTCCAACACTTGGCTATTGTAAATTGTGCTGCTATGAACATCGGGGTGCATAGGTTCTTTTGGAATGGTGTTGCGGGGTTCTTGGGATATAATCCCAGCAGTGCAATTGCTGGGTCAAAAGGTAGTTCCATTTTTAGTTTTCTTAGAAAATTCCATACTGTTTTCCATAGTGGTTGTACCAGTCTGCAATCCCACCAACAGTGAACTAGGGTCCCCTTTTCTCCACAACCTCTCCAACACTTGTTGTTTGTTGCTTTGTTTATGATGGCCATTCTTACCAGTGTAAAGTGGAATCTCATTGTGGTTTTAATTTGCATTTCTCTGATGACTAGCAATATTGAGCATCTTTTCATGTGTCTCTGAATCCTCTGCATGTCCTCCTTGGAGAAATGCCTGTCCAAGTTCTTTGTCCATTTTTTAATTGGGTTGCTTGTCTTCCTGGAGTGGAGTCGTGTAAGTTCTTTGTATATTTTGGAGATTAAACCCTTGTCTGAGTTATCATTGGCAAATATGTTTTCACATACCATTGGGTCTCTTTTTATTTTAATGCTGTTTTCTTTAGCTGTGCAGAAGCTTTTTATTTTAATGAGATCCCATTTGTTTATTCTTTCCTTTATATCCCTTGCTCTGGGAGACATATCAGTAAAAATGTTGCTGTGTGAGATATCTGAGATTTTCCTGCCTATGTTTTCCTCTAGGATTTTAATGGTGTCACGGCTTATATTTAAGTCTTTTATCCATCTTGAATTTATTCTTGTGTATGGTGTAAATTGGTGCTTGAGTTTCATTTTTTTGCACGTAGCTGTCCAGTTCTCCCAACACCATTTGTTGAAGAGACTCTTTTTACTCAATTTTATGATGTTGCCCCCTTTGTCGAATATTAACTGACTGTAGTGACTTGGATTTATTTCTGGGCTCTCTGTTCTGTTCCATTGATCTATGTGCCTGTTTTTATGCCAGTATCAGGCTGTTCTGATTACAGTGGCCTTGTAATACAGTTTGGTATCAGGTATTGTGATCCCTCCTACCTTGTTTTTCTTTCTCAAAATCGCAGCTGCTATTCGGGGTCATTTATGGTTCCATATAAACTTTTGAAGTGTTTGTTCTATGTCTGTGAAATATGCCATTGGCACTTTGATAGGTATTGCATTGAATCTGTATACTGCTTTGGGTGATATGGACATTTTGATGATGTTAATTCTTCCCATCCATGAACACGGTATATGTTTCCATTTGTTTGTGTCTTCCTTGATTTCTGTCTTCAGTGTTGTGTAGTTTTCTGCATACAGATCTTTTATCTCCCTGGTTAGGTTTATTCCTCGGTATTTTATTTTTCTTTTTGCTATATCAAATGGGATTTTTTTCTTGATTTCTGCTTCTGCTGTTTCATTGTTGGTATACAAAAATGCCTTTGGTTTCTGGATATTGACTTTGTATCCCGATGTTTTGCCAAATTCATTTATTAGGTTGAGCAGTTTTTGGATAGAGTCTATAGGATTTTCC
>PVKM010009151.1:0-37487 GCA_004027735.1 Carollia perspicillata | reverse complement strand
TTTGTTTGTTCTTCTCCCCTTAACAGAACATCACGCAGAGACTTGTGTCCGGCTTGTCTTAGACCCTCACTGGGTGGCTGCTAAGTGCTCGTGATTGAACTGGGCAAACTCCCCGGTGCTGACATTGCTCCAAACTCCCCAGACGGCTACAGGTGCTTACGAGGAAGAAAATGCTGTCAGAAAGTGAGCTCCGACCACAGTGGCCCCGTAACTTAGACAGCCGCGCCTGTGTAATTCTCAGAATCAATTAATACTTGACTGCACATACTGAATAAATATATTAGGGCTTAACTAAACAGTGGTTTTATTTTCCTCACATAACAATGTAGAAATGGTGCAAAGGGCTCCAGTTTCTTTCTGTTTCCTGTTCAGCCATCCTTAAAATATAGCTTTAGTCCTTCTGGTTGACTCCTTGTGGTTACAAGATGGCTGCTGCACGTCCAGCATCCCATCTGCTTCCCCAGCAGGGAGACTAGAAAGGGTGAAGGGCACAGCAAAGGCCAATTAGGGTAACTCTTAAAAAGTGCTTTTCCAGAAGCCCCACTTGATAATTTTCACTCGTACCTCATTAGCCAGAACTTGTCATGTGCCTTCCTCTAACTGATACAGGGAAATGCATTAAAAAGAAGTTGGGCACATTACCACCTTGAACAAAAGTGGCATATGGAACAGAAGTGGCAGAAGAATGAGAATTGTCTAGGTAGGCAACAAGGTGAGCCTCTTCCTTTTGCGCGCACACACACACAAATCAATTTCCCTACTTTTCGATTCCTTTTAATGTAACCCCAACACCATGTCCCATATTTCTGCTTTCATCTGGATGAAGTTTCAGGTATGAGAACAGCATGGACAGAACGCCTAAGTGGTTGTGGAAAGCCTCTCTGTGGCTGGCTCAGAGTGGGTGTGTGGAGCAGAGAATAATTACAGGATAGCCTTTGTATATTTATGTGATAGTTCAAATCCACATTGCCAGGTTTAAGTTTCAATAGCATAGGGATTGCGATAGCCTCAACCTCATGCAGGCAGTTGCTTTGAAGTGTCTTTCATAGAAATGATGACGTGTGTTTCATAGGGATGTGAAGGTGCTTGATTGCATTATCCCTTCTGATTAATGCATATTTATGACCCCTGTTTGGATGCCTGGAAGTGGCTGCCAGGCCCAGCTGAATTTGTGCTGGGTAATTGAATGCAGCATTGCTACAAATGGCTTCTCTGAAATCATGCTTAAAGCTTAAGAACAATTATAATAAAAAGAATAAGGAATCCTTTTGTTCTCTCCAGAGATGCACAGGGCACGTGTGTTTCAGCCCTAACTAACCCTTGACATGACCAAACACCTGTGCGACCATCACTATGTGTCCACCTTGAGGGAAAGCAACGGGGCCTCTTTAGCCTCTCCTGCTACCATCCCGTGTCCTTGGCAGTGGCATCACAGATGCTGTACTGAGAGCAGAATTAGTCTATTTTTTCCGTTGCTGATCCACTCTCCCTTTAGAGCCTGCCTCCTGCTGGACATGGCGTGAGGTGCTTAGGGGTCTTTATGCGTTAGTTAAGTAAATTCATTCAGATCCAATCATATAAATAGGCTTTAGAGGGAAACATTCTGTCTAAAGAATGCAACCCAGTCTCTCTGGTTTTTGCTCCCCTTTGCTCTCCTCTCCATGGCCTCTGGGAAGGTATGTGGGAGGTGCCTATGGCACAAGGGTGGGCGGGGCGATAGGTAGACACTAAACACTCCTTCCGCTGGCCTTTGCTGCAGTCGGGGCTGCCCCTGGACAGTGACCCCTGAGATGTGACTGTTGCCAGCCTGGGGTCTTCTCTGGGGTTGACTGATGAAACTGGGGACGTGGTCACCCGGGGTCACCCTTGCTCTTGTTTTAGGCAGGCCTTGGGAATCAGCCCTGGGCAACTACAAATGAACCTGCACTCTGCTTTCCAGCCCAGACAAGCCAGGGCAGGTGTGCCCTTTGGTGCCCTTCTGATGGGTGGGAGCCAATATTTTGAATACCGCCCCTGAGTCAGAGACGCCTTTGGAATGTCTGGTTTTTAACTAAAATTGCTACTCAATGTATCCAACAGGGTGATCTGACTGCAAAATGTGCTCTTACCAAGGGGTCGGTCTCTTGGATGGGTTGTTCAAGTGAGACAGAGAGGCTAGTAAATGCGAATGTTTTCTTTATTATTGTTGTTGTTACTGTGAAGTTCACCTTCTGACAGTCATTAGTGACTGGTTTAGAAAGCAGAGGGATTCAGAAAGTCATTTGATTTTAAGTAAAAATTAATGTGGGTTAGGGTGCAGCTCTCGTTGGCACTCCTTAAACCGAGACTGACTTCCGCCCTGAGAAAACTCCCACCCCTTCTGATTGCAGTTACTGCTGCTGGTGACGCAGGCGCAGGGGGACGGGCGCACTTGCCAATCTTTGGCCTGCAGGACAGATTCGACTTAAGTAAGTAGTGCTCTGTCTGTCATCTCGCCCGACTCTGAAGATGACGGAGAGGTAGCCAGGGCAGGCAAGGCGAGCCCAGCGCTGCGGAGGGGAGGGCCGAGACAGGAGTGCCAGTGGCACTCTGTGTCACCCAGCCAGTGCGCCGCCCAGGCCGAGACCTCAGCCTGATTCCCAGCACGACGTCCTGCTGGAACCTTCATCATGGTTGCACCGGTAGGTGTCTAAACCACTCTCTGTCGTGGAGCCAGACGGAGCACACGCAGACGGACACTGTTCTTAATCTTTAGTAATTTTAAGAAAATCTGAGATGTTTTGTCTCTCCAGGGGACAAGTTAAATAAACTATTTATAAAAAGTACTGCTACGAACCCATGAAAGAGAACTGAGGTTGAATAATCACCAAGAAATATTCTCAATACTTTTCATTTTGACATACTTGGAGACTTGAAAGAAGCTCCAAAAATTGTATAGAGAGGTCCATGTCCCAGGAATTCTCTCTTCCCCCAAAGATACGATTATACATAACCATCGTACATTGGAAAACCAGAAAATTGACAATGGTACCATACTATTAACTCAGATAAAGACGTTATTCAGGTTTCTAAGAGATGTTTTATGTAAAAGGGTGTGGCAGAGAGTGCATAGTATGCATTATACTTGTCTATTTGAAAAGAGAGGGAAAGAGTGTGTGAGCATGTGTTATTTGCTTGCATATACCTGGGAAATATCTGGAAGGTACGGAAGAGACTAACCACGTTGAGTTGTCACTTACAGGGACAAGAACTGGGCAGCAAGTGGCCAAAGAGGCAGAGAGAATCTAAACTGTGTTCTTTTGTACCAATTCATCTATTTTTTAAAAAATGGGAATGAGGAATTTTTAAATGCATTCATGCAGAATAATTTCTAAGTTATATTTTTAAGTGACAAACACAAAGTAAATAAGTGTGTATGCATCCCATTTACAAAAAAAAATGGGGAGAGGGAGGAATGTGTGCCTTCACTTCCACATACGCAGACATCCCTGGGAGGGTACAGAGGAAGCTGGCGACGTTGGTTTGCTCCAGGGATAACAATGGGCAGCAGGGGACAGAAGTGGGAGGGAGACCTTTCACAATACATGCCTTTGTGCCTTTTAAATTCAGACTATGTGAACTTATTTCTTCGACAAAATAAAGAAAATTGAAACAAATTAAGCCCTAAAATGGAATTGCTTTCACCTTGTGATATTTTCCCCCTCTAAAACATTCAAGCGGCTTTCCAGCTACTGTCAGGCTAAAATCCAAATTTCTTGACATTTATGTTCTTTTTATAACTGCAACTCATTATTTCCTGCCTGGAGCTTTCTGTTCCACCTGAAGCGTTTCACCGTTTCTACTCACAGTTGTGTACTTTCTGGCATGTCTTTATTCTTCTTTCCCTCTCCACCAGCCATCAAAAACTAGCTCAGGTTCACGTCTGCAAAGTTTTCCTGAGCAGTCTGGCCCTCTGTGACTTTTCTCTTCCAAATTTCTGCAATAATATATTGTCTGGCCTACATGTCTGGCCCTTATCCCACACCCTCTTTCTTATCAAGGTCATATGCACTCTGTCCCCAAGTCAGATTACCAAATCCTGTGGGCCGTGCCAAGCATGACAGTCTTCTGAAAGTCCCTTTTTCTGGCAGAGCCTTACCCTTGGTTGATGTCACAGGGGTGCTTTTTTGAGTAATCCCTTCTTTGCGGAAATTTTATTCACGCATCGCATGCCTGATGTGCTTAACCATCGAGGGCTGCGTCATGACAATAAGAAACTGTGCATACACCCAAAACCACCCTAGCAGAAAAAAGAGAGGACAAACTAAGAGTCAAAATTCCAGGAGCACATGGTGCTTGAACAGCAATATATTTTTAAATATAACATTTCTGGAAAACAAGATGCATGCTAACATTTTTTCCTTCTTTTTCATGTTGGCTGCATTTTGGAAATGAGACTCTATTTTTCTGGTAACCATGGCGAATTAATTAGCTTTTCTGCCATGTTATCAAATGGTTCTCGAGGTTCTCATTTTGAGTAAACGGAAGAGTTGGATTTAAATCTTGGCAGGTCTGATCTCAGATCCGCTTGACTTCTAAGCTGGTGTAGCATTGCCTTAAGATTTAACAGAGACATTAGGTGTAAAATGCATGCTTTGAGGAGCCTACACTCGATCGCACACCGCATCAGTCTGCCCTTCAGCCGCATTAGGGCGTGTATGTAGCAGGTGCAGCCATTTCCCGCAGGGCTTAGAATTAGAAAGAATACTTCTAAAAAGGTTGACCTTTCAAACTCCAGCCAGTAAGAATGAAGAAGTAAACAACAAACCATCAACAATAATAATAACAGCTTACCTTTGCTTAAGTCTTAGCGAGGCACTATATATATCGGGCATATTATCTCTGTATCTTTACAAGAACTGATTGAGATGGGCATTAATTGCTTATCTTCTTCCACAGATGAGAAAAGAGACTCAGAGAGGCCAAACTACTTGACCATAATCATACAGCCAAGTGGTAGAGCCAGAATTCAAAAGCAGAGCCTCTGGCCCTGGGTTGCCGTGCCTGATCTTGACTTCGTTGTTGTTTTTCCAAAGATTAGTCACAAGGACAAGTAACTTATTAATACACTTGTCTTACTCTCTCTAACTAGATCATAAAACCTCTATGTGAAATACTGTACCTCCTTTTCCTATGTTTTTCCACATTTGATTCATAGTGCAGAGACATTGTCAGTACTTGGTATTCCAGAAGGAATAATTGCATCATGGCTTTTATGGTGCATTAATGGCCTTTATGGCTTTTAAATGTATATTAATAAGATTATGATATTCAGATTCAAACATCAACAAACCAGCTACATGCCAGGCAGCATGAGTTTTGGAGGACTACAAATGATGTATGTGAAGTGCCTGGCACACGGAGGAGCCCAATGCCTGGTACTTTTCTTAATACATTTACATGATCTGATTCAATTTTTCTCACACACAACCTCGTTGGGTAGTGGATTAGTCAGTTCGGGCTGTCATAACAGAACACCACAGACTGGGTGGCTTAAACACCAGAAATTTATTTTCTCCCAGTTCTGGAGGCTCCCAGTCCCAGACTGAGGTGCACACAGCTGAGCCCTCATTTGCTGGCTTGCTTAGGGTCTCCTCCTCACTGCATGGCCTTTCCTCTGTTTGTGCACATGGCCAGAGCGAGCTCTGGTGCCTCTTTCTCTTTTTATAGGGACACCAGTCCTATTAGGTTTGGGTCCTACCCTTATGGAATCTTAATTGCCTCATTTAACCTTAATTACCTCCTTGAAGGCCAGATCTCCAAACTCCTCCAGTGGGGGTTGAGGTTTCAACATATACATTTTTTTGTGGGGGTGGGGGTATGGGAGGACACGATTCTGTCCCTAATAAGTAGGTTCCTCCCTTCCCATTTTACGGATGGGGACACAGATATTCAAAGGGATGTTTCATGTTCTTCCACGAAGCCAGGCTGTGCTGCTGGAAATGTCCACCACCCATATTTCCATAGGTTTCTTTCCTCCTTGCAATCTAAAGGAGCTCAATCACTTCATCCTCTCCAGGGGTAATTTTTTTCTAAGAAAAGAGGCCATCTTTTCTTTGGATGGTGCTGATGAAACCCTGACTGTTGATTTTCCCTGGAGTTCCTCACCTATACATTTACCTCTCTTCTGTTATTTTGTAATTAGGTGAGACGGTGGGGTAATAACATAAAAGATTAGTTCCAATTTCTTCCAGATCATGGAACAGGAACCATGGCATAGCAATGGTTACCAACTTTGGAACAAAGCTGGGGAAGGGAATGTTGTTCAGTGCACAGTAAACTTTAGGTGGAATTATCTTGTTGTCTCACCAGAAAGCATGTTATTCTCCACCTGATGGCTTTGATATAATTGTAACTCAGTATTCTCTGTTTTTGCCTATGTATGCCTTCTACTGCTTCTTGTCTTGTAGCTTCTGTCTTATCATCTTCGGTCACATTGTTATTTCCTTATGCCTTGAGTTCAAATCTCACTTAGAGAGGGTCTGACTGGTTCAGCCAGTCGGCAAACCTGTAGGTCCCTGGGGCAGCTTTTCGTCTAATCATATGTGTTGCTCCAGGACAATGGGGAGAATTCTTTTATCTATCTTGATGAAATTATTCTTTGAGAATACACAATGGCTCTCTTCTAGTCCTTGCTTACTTTTCTCCTACAAGGCCGGCCAGTGTTGCAGTTAACATTCAAGTTCTGGGGTAAGAGTGTCTGGATTTCGATCCTCCTTCTAGCACTTACCAGCTATGTGAATTCTGGCAAATGCTCCACTTCCTTGTGACTCGGTTTCCTTATAGATAGAATAAGGAGGATGACAAACAGTCCCTACCTCAGAGAGTTGTGAGGATTCAACGAGTTAAGGCATGCGAGCACTCCGCGCAGTGCATGCATGAGGGCCCAGTCAGTTTCAGTTATCATTTCTAGTTGATCATCGATATTCTGCCAAGGATGTCTCTAATCGTAAATTTACAAATAAGCATTTAAGATTGGTGTTCTGTGTCTCATTAAGTAACGCGATTAACCGAGGTTGTTAGTTCCTGATGAAATGCATTCGCCAATCCACAAGTGTTACACACACAGTCACTGGGGATATAAGATTAATGCCTATAGTCTATCTAGGGAGAAAGTCCCCTGAATAAATATTGACGTCAACCGGAGCGTGGGGGTACCGTGAGGAAGTGCTCCTCTTGTCCTGCACAGGGGCAGGAGCAGGACAGGGGGCATTTCATCTTGGAGGAGATAACTTGACTGGACCTTAAAAAGGGGAGCGGGAAGGCGTTTCTGACAGCGATGACAGCAAGAGATAAGAGAGAATATAATAGGATGCCTCCAAGGAGCATGTAGATCTTTCATCTTTTATTCCAAAACCCAGTCCTTTTTAATTTAATGTTCCTTCTTCGCAAGGCAAGGGACACTTGGCGATGTACTTTAAAAAACTGGGTAAGAGCCCTGGCTGGTGCGGCTCAGTGGATTGAGCGCTGGACTGTGAACTGAAAGGTTGCTGGTTTGATTCCCAGTCAGGGCACAAGTCTGGGTTACTGGCCAGGTCCCTGGCTGGGGGCGTGTGAGAAGCAACCAACTGACTTTTCCCTTCATCTCTTTCTCTAAAAATAAATAAAATCTTTTAAAAAGATCTTAAAACATAGGTAAGACTGTGAAAAGAGAGAGAGAGAGCATTCGGACTCCAGAGTCCCGCACCCAGCGACTCCTAAAAATTAAGACTAACTTTGGCCTCCAGCGAGGGGAAGCCACTACGCATGCGCCTTCAGTAGCTCTTGCCAGCGGTGAATTACGACCTCTGCTGGCGACGTCACGACTCTTGCCGTAAAAGCCGCGTGTGGCGCCTGCGCACCTCCTTTCCTTTTTGGATTGACACTGCCGCTGCTCTAGTGGGTCGTCGCAGCGCCGCCTGGGCCGTCACCATGGTGAAGCTGAGCAAAGAGGCCAAGCAGAGGCTGCAGCAGCTCTTCAAGGGCGGCCAGTTTGCCATCCGCTGGGGCTTTATTCCTCTCGTGATTTACCTGGGTCAGTGGGAGAAGCACCTGTGAGGAGACGGGAGGGACGAGGGTGCGGGGGCTGCGACTCCATTTTTCGCTTCCAGCGCTGGAGAGAGAAACGTGACCACGCTGTGCGGGTCTTTTGAGGCTCTCTGGCCTAGTGGGGTCGGTCTAACTTGAGTTCCTGTTCTACCTTTTAGTATTTTTACGGTCTCTTGCAAGTCACGTAATCCCTCCCGGTCTGTTTTTCCATCTGTGAAATGGAGGTGACATACTGTTCAGGATTGAAATTGAGAGTTAGACTGCCTGACGCATGGCAAAACGACACATTTCAGCCTTTGGCATAGGTGGATTTTCAGGGCGTTTGCGCTCACCTGCCCTGGTGGACTTAACTAGAAAGAGGCCTGTAGACGTTGGGGACAGGCCCCTGCCTTAAAGCGTGATTTTGACAGTAGTTGTTGGATGCCTCTAAACTGCGAAGTAGGGCGTGGATGATTTTTACTATAGAACCCATTCTACAGGTGGGGAAACCAAGTCACAGAGGTTTTATCCTTGCCAGAAGGCCGCACGGCTGTGAAGTTGGGGTAGTTATGAACCTGAGCAATGGGACAACAAGGCCCAAACTCTTCGACTTGGTGCCGAACTGCTGAGATTTGTGAATGCTCAAGCAGTTTTTTTTCCCCTAGGGCTGCACATTGGGACTTTATCCTATTTCCAGCCTTGGGTAGTTTTTTTTTATTTTAATTTATTTTAAAAATAAAATATTTTTATTGCCTGACTCAGGCAGCGTGGTGGACCGGAAAGAGCCCCAGCGCTGTCAGTCTGAGCGTCAAGTTTGACATTTTATGAAACTTACACTTTAAAATCCTACGATTTTAACAAGGGGCTGCTTTCCGTTTGTTTTAGCCGTCATGCATTGCCTCAGAAAGTGCATGCTTCATCTTGACAGAGCCTTTGATTATGCTGGACGTTGTTGAGGCAGCTGTGGCTCCTATTTCCCTGTGAATTGCAAGCCAGCTGATAATTCGGGAATACTTTAGTATTCAGGATTTAAATAGATCTTTTTCCTCCCTTATTTTGAATACTTTTAAAGCATGACTTTGTCAGATTTTAGTGACTGTGGAAGTATCAAGGATTAGAGTAAATAATTGACAGCCTACTGTTGCAGGCTGTGCTGTTCCCCCTCTTCTTCCCAGACTCCCCCTCCCCAACTTTCAGATGGTAGAAGGGCCCAGTCTGGCTGTTGAAACCCTGGGACTAGCTCTCCTTTTAGCTAAGAACGGGAGGGGGGCTTTGGTTCTCTCCCTTCATTGTGCCATTTCTTTTTTCCATTGTGTGTGTGGGATTTTGTTTTAGGCTGCCCTTGCTCTCTTTGTCCCTGTGATTTCTTAGCTGCTTTAGAAGTCTTTTCATCTACCTTTCTCTCTTTCTCTTTTTGAGAGTTCTGCTTTCCAGAAAGCTGTAGCTGGTTGCTACAATCTCTGTATCAAGGGCTTTGGTCTGAGATGATGCTTTCCTTTTCCATCCTAGACTGTGTTTTCCTTTTTGGGCACACTGTCTACGTTCTCTTTCGTAGGATTGCCATCGTGGTGATTTTTGCCCTAGCACCCAGCTCAGGTTGAGATTGATGTTAAGGCTGTCTTTTCAGTACCTCTTCCTTGTTAATCATTGTCTTTTTTCTTAAACTATGTATGAATTTATGTCTGACCTTGTTCCGAGGTTGTTTTTTCCATCCACCTGACTTCTACTAAAACCTGCAACCGCAGATTGAATTTCTTGTGTAATTTAGGTTAAAACACACCTTTTTAGGGCTTCAAGGAGTCCAGGGGGATTAAAGGGCTATAAAAACAGGATAGACAGTGATAGAATAAGGAATCTGTTTTGGACATTTACCAACAAAAAGATTTTAATGAGTCACACGTTGGAAGACAATTTTCCATAGTGTCTTGATTTTCTACAGATCCTGTGAACAGAGGCGCTGACCCCGCTTAGTTCCACATCATCTGTTTAAGGATGTTTGTAGCTCAAACAGCCTTGGAAAATAGTACTTCCCTCCGGAACAAAGGGAAGACACTGCCCATTTTAAAAGATTCTGGCTCCCTGACTGCAGGGTTGTCTCCTAAGTGATTGTACTCTCACTACAGGTGTAGCTGGGAATCACACATTGTTCTTTGTTCCTGACTTGGTATCTTGTGTCTTCTGTCAGCAGCTGTGAAACCGGCAGGCCAGTTCGTTGTCTTGAAAATGGGGTAACATTTTGTACCCTTCACAGTTCTTGCTGACAGCTGTCATTTTAATCAATTATTTCAGCAAATTAACATATGCTGTCCAATTAAATACATTTTAAATGGTAAAATGTTTATTTAATTGGACTCGTAATAAGAGTGCTGACTTAATTAGGTTGTTGAACAATAACTTGCATTTTTTTCCCATCACCAATCTTTGATTGCTTTATGAAAAGAAGTTCATCTGGGATAAGATAGGATAAAATAAGATAGTTTCAATAATTTTTTAAGTTTGTTTCTTTAAAAAAGTCTTTTTGCTTTTTTGTAGTCCTTCATGTAGTGTAATTTGGCAGTTGTGATATCTGTTTCCTGGGCAATGACCAGTAATGAAAGGTAGCGCCTGACAAGGGCCACTGTCCTGATTGTGTGTATAGTAGGAAGAAGGTGGTTTGTCTTCCCCCTGATTAGTCCTGGACATAACCTCACACTCTAGTGAAGATTGGAAACTGTTCTGTAGCACAGGTAGATCTAGATAAAGCTGGTAGATTAGGATATCGTTCTAGCTACCCTAGGTTATTGAAAAAGTTTTGATTGTAATTTTTGTCTGTTGGGGTTTTAATTAGTATTTATTCTCTTCTCCCTTCCCCTCTCTTCCAGGATTTAAGAGGGGTGCAGATCCTGGAATGCCTGAACCAACTGTTTTGAGGTATTGTTCTTATGAATAAACATTTCAGGGCAAATGCTCATAGGTCAGTACTGATAAAATAAGATACTCACTGGCAAGCACGAGAGCAGTAGTGGCGGCACTGTAATGGAGCTCTGCCAGTCGGTGTAGTCTGGGGCCGTTGGGAGACTGTAGCATTTGCAGACCATGTAGCTTATGTTAGCAGGTGAGTACTTTCTCTCCGCTTCCTAATTTTTACTGACTGTACAATGTTATAAGTGTAGTGAAGCATATGTTTCTGAAAAAAGAACTAATTTATTATCCTACCCCTTTAAAAGGTAAACTGTTTCTAATTTCCCATAATTCTGTCTTTATTCAGATAAATACAACTTTTGATATCATTCTGATAAGAGTACTTAGGATTTTATTTTCTTTACATAAAATTAGAGTTGATATCCCATATTTTTTTAAGTTGTTGATTACTTAGGTTTTTCCATTTTCAATATTATACATAGCAATATAATGAACATTTTTATGGACATAGATTTTATCGGTTTTGATTTATTTTCTTATGATACATTCTAATGGGATTAATAAGTCAAATGTATGCACACTTATGGCTCTGAAAGTGCATTGTCGAATTTCTCTCAGAAACAAACTTGCCAGTGTTTGGTAAGCACTTGTGAAAGCCACACACAAACACAGGTGCTTAATGTATGTACTCATTTACCGACGCATATATGCGTCTATGTGTACTTCTGAGAACACTGAGAACACTCACGTGTGTGTGCGCACATATGTCTGTGTGCAGGTAGAATCTAGAACAGGCAGGTTGCCCTGTAGGAGGGACTCATACCTGCGGCACTCTGGTGGCTGGGGCCCCTGCACGGTGGCTGGGGCTTTCTGCTTGGCCCTCTGTGTTACAGACGTTCTTGGGGGTGGCCCTCGGGCACTTTTCACTGGCCGTTCTCCGACTTCAGTTTCTTCCACTTCCTACCCTCAGCCAGTTTTTCTGGAATAGGCAGAAAATAATAGCAGTATTACTAGCTGCCACCCAGCAGTGTGTCGCCCACTGTTTCAGGTGCTCTGCGTACAGTATTTCTAATGGTCACTTCAGTCTTTTGGAGCAGATCACAGTCCGTAGGTGGTGGAGTACGTCTTTCTCCAAAGACTACACTCTTTCCACTGGGTCATGTCCCGCCCCTCTGCCACCCCCCTCCCACCCCCAGATAATCTTACCTCTAACTGTACTGAGCACAGTGCAATCTGATAGCAGTTTTCTCCTCCTCCTCTGCCTTGCCAGCCTCTTTTCTAAGAGGAAAAGGTTTTTTTTTTCCTGAAGTTACCAACATGTGTGCCATCAACACGCCCATTTCTGCAGCTACTCTCTTTTCCTTAGTAAAGTGCTTTAATGAAGTCTTCATTCACTGCTTCCTTTCTTCACTTCCCTGTCCCTGTAACTTTGTATAGTTAACCTTTATCCTATGGCTTCTTAAAATTGCTTTCAAAGATCACCACTAAGTTCCTTTTTTTCCAGCCTTTACCTTTTGCATTGCCAGTTTCCTTTTTTAAATAGGACTTGAGGTAATGTATCTGCTATTGACTAGCTCTGACCTCAGAGAAGTGGTTTCCTTAGGGAAACATTCCCTGAGGAAACTTCAGAGTTGGGACTGCGCAGTCAGGCTGGGCGTTTTCCAAGCACTGGAGGTGACTCTCTTTCCCCTGGAGGCTGTTAACCTTTGTAAGATGAAGTTCCTCTTTTATGAGTTGGGCATACCATCTACTTCATATGATTGCCGTGAGGATTGATTGAGAATACTGTATGTAAAGTATTGACAGGGCTTGGCAAGTTACGTGTGAGCACTGAACAGATAAGAGTGACGTTTCATCTTTTTTGTGTCACCTCCTTCACCTCGTTTCTTTCTCCTGTGAGAGCTGTGCTCTGGCTGCAGGACACTGTTGGCCACTCCGGAATGCGTTGTGTGTCTCCGTGCCCTTGGCTGGTGCTGGTGCTCCCTCAGCCTGGAGTGCCCTTCCCCTCAGTCTCCCCTTGATGAAACTTTCAACTCTCCCCTAAATTATTTCCACCTTCTCCCGGCTGAAACCTCTCTGTTTTCGTGCTCCTGCAGTGTTCTTTTCTGTCATTCTCTGCCTTACATTATGCTTATTTTGTGTTTACATTGTATTTTGTCCTTTAAGCACCTAAAGCAGCTGCCAGCAAGTGGTGAATTCATTAATCCGGGGACTCGAACTTCCTGGTGGTCTTTCGGACGGGCATCTGTAGTATTGCATCGTGTGGTATGGCTTTTTAGACTGGGCCTGCATGCTGGAAAATAGCATTTCTTTTCATGCCCCAGGTGCCCCAGGACCCCAGAGGTGGGGACAGAATGTACCCTTATGTCGTACTTTTGCTTCATTGATCTCACCGAGAGCCGACCCTGGGTGCAGGCGGGATGAAGCAGTTGTCCCGTGTTTTCATTTCTTCACCTCCGTGACTTCTTAGGGCCCCTCCCCTTTCTGGTGCTGACTCTCTTTCTGTCAGTCAAACCACAAGGGCATCTTCTGGTTTCCTTCCAGCCGCGCGTGTGTCTAGGAAGCAGTTGACTGAGGTCCGGGAAGGGTGGGCCCGCGATGGCAGTTCCCAGCTGCGCTGCTTGTGCTGGGAGGCTGACTGCAGGGCTCCTCCAGGGAGGTCTCCTTCCTGTGTGCCCGACAGACACACAGTTACATCTGCTAGGTTCTTATTAATGCGGAATTTACTGTTCATTAATATGAAGTTTGTTGTTCATATATGGATTTACTTATAGAATACTTAGGTAACTAATACAGTTCACGATTTACTAGTCTGTTTCCTTTGCTAGTCGTTGGGTTCCTTGGGATTAGGACCTCATTTGTTTTCATGTCCTTTTTCACCCAGGATGGTGCATTTACACGGTCAGCAAGTGTTGGTTAATACGAATGCCTTATTTCAAATGCAGTGTTTTAATGAATAAGGTCAATATCCCAGTAAAACATGACTTAGGCAAAATTTATCAATACTAAGGTTAACTAAGAGAATCATTGTTCCCAGTATTTGTATAAGGCCGAGGAAGATTTTCTTTTGTCTTTATTTTGGATGCTCATTACCATTCAGAAGAAGATCTTAATAGATAAATAATTTACTTTCATATCTTCACTATATTCAGAAATATTTGGGAACTATTAATGGGAAATATTTCATGGGAAATATTGATATACTTCTGAAAATTGGATATAGATGCATATTCTTTTTTTCCACAGGCAAAGGGAAAATACTTTTTAAAAATAAACTTTACAGAATGTTCAAATTGTCATTTTGTAATGCCATTTTATTGCTATATTACTAGAAGTCACATTTTGATTAATCAACAGCATTTACAAATAAAACGCCTCTTATCTGTTTCCTGGATCCTGTTGTTAGCCAGCAGATGATTCAGGAGTTCGGTCTAGTTAGTGGCTGGGGCGTTTGGAGTAAGAATTGGCTGAGACAGGGGTGCATGTGGACTAATGGCAGAGATGCTGGGTCACACCCCACTCTGCCACTCACAGTATGTAACCATTCCAAAGCTTCAGTTTTGACACCTTGCAAATAGGGATTATAATTAGGAGTTGTGAACTTTCTGCACGGTGTCTGACCCATAGAAAGCATTCAATAAATGTTGTTCTTAATGTTACTGATGTTGCAGCTGGTAATGATAACAGCTTTATTTTCTGGGGTCATCAGTCCTTCATGTTAATGAAAGTCATTAATCATTTATCTTTTATTGACCTCAGTTTACATTTTCTTTTTCATATAACAGGTAACCACTCTCAAAACTAACAGAATTGTAATTGTATTTCTTTAAATATAGTTCTCTATGTTTGATTTTGTTGTTGTTGTTCAATGAGGTTGATCCTTAACTGAATTTGGTAGATGAGTAAACACAGATGTGAATGTATGAAACTTCTAGTTCTTAAACTATGTTTAAGAAGTGTTTGCTTTGGGGTTTAATTTATTTCTCCTCTTCACAAACATTTTAGCTTACTTTGGGGATAAAGGACTGTTTGGTCACCTGGATTTGGACGCGATCAGTGGACAGTAACAACACGGAAGGTGTGCGCTCTGGCTGGGCTAAGAGCTGGGACATCGACCAGACGCTCAACAGTTGAATGGCACAGGGCTCTTCTCAGGTGCATCTGTGGCCCAGCGGAACCTCTGCTGACTTACAGACTGTATCCAAATAAAGGTCTTTAACAGTGGCATGTGTGGAGTCCTTTTTGAATTGAACATAGTAGGACTGCTAGGTAAAACTTCAGCCTTTTAGTACTTTTTCAAAACAAGGAATCTGTATTTGTGCCTAGATGTACCTTAATAAGTTAGGGAATTCCCAGGTTCATTTCTTCACACATAAATTCCAGTTTCCCTGTGTATTGAGTTAATAACTTCCTTGGGATGTTTTGAGGTAGGAAAAGTAGAAACGGCTCTCAGTTTGTGAAACACTGGGCCTTCCTTCCTGCCCTGAATGGTGGCTCAGTTCTGGAAGGAAGGACAGGGATCTGTGGCTCTGTTGGAAGTTGATGGGAATAGCTTTGGGGACTGTAGGTCTGATTGATTTGTGAGTCAAATGTGAGTCTAAGATTTCCCTTGGCGATGGTTGGAAACTAGAGCTGGCTGGGCCAGAGCCCATTGAGAGCTGCCCAGAACAGTAGCACTTTCTATTTTCTGACGGAAGAAAAGGCAGTTAATGGGAACTAGGTTTCAGTTCTGGATCCTGGTTTCCTGGAAGTTTCACCGGTACTTGAAGCCTACTTAATTTTAACTTTTTCCATAATTATAACAGAATAGATTTAGTTTTGGGGAGTGTAATTAACGTAAGAATGGAGGCCTGAAATAAGACGCAACACAGTTTGAGAGGAGCTCATTGGTTTGAGTGTTTTAAACATCCAGTGTTTAAGTAGATAATAATCATGCATGCAGTTTCAGGTGACTGCAGGTGTCACTACCAGAAAGTGCTTCCTTGTTTCTAATGTAAAGCCCTCTAGCTATTTACACCTGTTTCCTCAAGCTTTGTTACTTTTGCCATGGAGACGTAGGAGACTGTTATTGAGGCTTATTGCTTAAGCGGATTGTGAAGTGGAATTTTTGAGAGCTAACTGCCGGAAGACCATTTTTGGTAAGCACTTAATATCATTGTTTCAATATCATAAGTCTCTGTACATATGATTTTACTAAAAACAGCAAAACTTTTAGTTCAAAAAAATACCTAGATTTAAATTTCATAGAATTGGGTAAGATTGTGGCTCTTTCTCCACACACTGCCTCCGTCCCTGTTCCTTTCTGTTACACTTCAGTATTGCTGGTGATTTTTTGTTTAGTTAGAATTTTGGTGTATATTTTCTTCCCTTTCTCATTCAGAGTTTCTAGAAGTTGAGGAGGTAAAGCCATAGCAGGTGTCAATTTTTATAGACTACTAACATGGATAGTCAACATGACTGGTATTCTATATTAGGTATTAACTTGTAGCTCTGTGTAAAACCTAGTAGATTGTAAAGAAAAGAATCCGGAATTAAGTTGTAAGGAGTCAGCTCCCTGATCTCACACCTCAGGAAGATAAGGAAGAGAGTTTAAGCTCTTGTTCAAGACACAGGAGCCGAGACTAGTACACACTTTAATGTGTGTGTACATATGTGTCTCTTAAATTTGGGAAGTGGGTATAACTAAGCTCCTACATTTTGTTTAATTTTAGTTTTTAGGGCAGTGCAATCCATTTCCACAAGCATTGGTCTCTGTTCTGTGCTGGACACTAGCGAGTCCTTACAATGAAGATCATTCCCAACCCTGATTTGCTTAGGCAAAAACACTGAGCTGAGAGGACCTGCTTGAGTCTTGGCCCTGCCATGTAGTTCCTACCTTAATGGAAAAGTCCTTTAATCTTTATGCTTCAGTTTCTTCCACAAAATAGGAATAATACTTGCCCCGAGGTGTTATTTTGTAAACCATTGGTTCTCAGCTGATCCCAGACTAGCATTACCTGTTTCAGGTGTGAAAATGGGGAAGCCCAGCAATCTCTGTGTGCATTTTAACTTTTTTTTTGTTTTAATCCTTACTGATCTTAGAGAGAAACATCAATTGGTTGCCTCTTACATGCACCCCCACTGGGGCTTGAACTCACAATCTAGGTAGGTACGTACCCTGACTGAGAATTGAACCTGCCATCTTGGTGTATTGAGATGATGCTCCAACCAACTGAGCCACACGGCCAGGGTTCTGTGTATATTTTAATGACTAACCATTATTTTAAATTAAATTGGTGTTGTGACAATTTGGAGTTGCATGCAGTGTAAAAAAAATGATAAAGATCCCAGTGCCCTGTACTTAGTTTCCCCTAATAGTGACATATTGTAGAAGTATGGTAGAGAATCAGCGTACTGACACTGATAGTCAGAACTTTTCCATCACCACGAGGATCCCTCATGTTCCCCTGTTAGAGCCAACCGTCCTCATCTACCCCTACCCCACCCCTAACCCCTGACAACTAGCACTCTGTTGTCTATTTCTATAACTCATTTCAAGAAAGTTACACCAATGGAGTAAGTAACCTTTGGGATTAGTTCTTTGTTACTCAACATAATTCTCAGTGGATTGATCGAGGTTGTGTGTATCAGTTGATTGCCCTTGTGCACAGCTTTTTGTGCACTCCGACATATTTCAGCAAACCCCCAGGTGACCGATGCAACTCAGGTGTGAGAACTGCTGCCTCGGACCTGCAGCAGCCCTCCTGCTTCCCCTTAAAAAATTAAAGTCTGCTTTCCACATACTATCCAGAGCAGTCCCTTTAAGTCAGGTCACATCACACCTCGGTCAGAACTTTCTGGCTTCCTAGCACTGGGAATAAAATCCTGAATCCAGATCTTCTGTTTACCTCAAGACTGTAATCTGGCCTTAGGGGCCTTTGACCTCTTCATTGCTTATGAAGTTTTTCCTCCATATTTACTTGCACTCTTGCTGTTTTGATTTCTTCTTGCCCCACAGACCACACACCTTCCACTGGTGTTAGCTCTTCTTTTTGCTGCAGCTTTTCTCCCAGGTAATCCTCGTGCTTGGCTTCCTCTCTTCATTGTGACCTGCACAAATGTCATCTTGGTGGATAGGGCTTCTGTCATCCTCATGTAAACTGGCAGCCCCTTCACCTGTCTTTTCTCCCCATTATTCTCTCCCTTAACTTCACTTTTCTTCAGAGAGCTTTTCCTACCTGGTTTTATATATGTGTGTACATAAATGATCTGGATCCTCCTCTCTAGAATGTAAGCCTCATAAACCCGGGACTGTACTTCTAGAGGTTAACACAGGTCCTGGTGCACTGTATATATTTAATAAGAAGGAATCAATGGATTACAGGATTGCATGAAGTATGAAAATGCTTTGAGACTGGAAACTTGCATAATGTGAAATGTTGTGAAGGGCCAGCATTTCCCTCTGCCTCAGTCATAGTTAGTAATGCGGTCTGAACCAGGGATTTTACATCAGAAGATGTCAGGAGGAGGAGATCGGGGAAAGGGAATGTTTACTATGACTTGGTACTTTAATAATTTAATCACAACAACCCCATGAAGCACAGGCCTTTATCTCCATTTTGCAGGTGAAACAGGCTTGCGTCATTTTCCCCAGATCATGGAGAAAGCTTGGATTTGAACCCAGACCTGCTAACTGAAAGGTCATGATCTTATTACTGATACATGCCCCATTTAATTTTTTTTACAGCCAATGAAATGTTATAGTAGATGATTATAATAACTATAAAATGTTAACATTTCAAGTTCTATAGAGAAGGCCATGGTAGTACATGGGGTAGTCAAATTCACATCATAAATTGAACTTATTTGAAATTACCATGCCAGCTGTAATAACCTCTTTGTTGTTATCTTTCCTTGAATAGCCTACATTTCTAGGGAGGTATATTTTACATACAACAAAACAAACATCTTAAATATGGTTTATGATTGTTATCTGTTGTATATACCATGATGTAACCACCACACCAAGATGGGGATCATGATCTACTTGATCCTTGGTTCCTTCATGTATCACACATAGTAGGTGCTCAAGAGATTTTTTTAGAAAAGAACTTATTTATTTTAGAGAGAAGGAATGGGAGAGAGAAGGAAAGGGAGAGCAACTTTGATGTGTGATTGCCCCTTGCATACCCCAAGCTGGGGACCTGACCTGCAACCCAAGCTTGTGCCCTGACTGGGAATCGAACCAACGACCATTTTGGTTTACAGGCTGGCACTCAGTCCACTGAGCCACACCAGCCAGGGCTCAAGAGATTTCTTTAAAACTAAATGTAACCAACTTTTAAGGTTGACATAGATGAACTGTATAGGGAAGTTTGGAATGATGTTCTTTCCTGTAAGAAGCAAAGATAGTAAGAGTCACAAACAGCTTTAGAACTTTACTCAAAACTGGGATGATGAGAACAAAAGGTTCCGCAGCACTGTCTTTCCTGTTGCATCAAGGATAGCCAGAAGGACATGGAGACAGGAATGAAAAAATACATTATATTTTTCCTGCAGAAAAATGAGACACATATCACTAACAGGAAGTGAGCTATGAAATGTCAACAGCTGCCTGGTGTACCCTCATAGCGATTGCAGAGGAGGCCGGGGACAAGGAAGAACCTCCTAGAGAGCGAACTAGAGGCCCCGTCAGGAGTTTCCTAGAAAGTGGAACTGAAAGCCAGATACTGCTGGGAAGTCTCTGTTTCTGCCCCACGGAATTTCACATTGCTAACAGACCAGTGACAACCTCAGTTCCAACATGGTTATCTCCCTTCTACTGTGCCTTTGTGTGTTGGATAAATTGGAGGCAGTTAACTTGTCTCTAAGTTCTTAGATTATTAGATGACAGGGAGCTATCCCCACCAGATGGGAGGTGCACACTTCCCAGAATTCCTTAACGTTGCTCTGGATACAATATGTAGATGAGACAAAAGCATATCCCTGGGAGAGGATTCATTGTGTTCTATATATGAGAATTAGTAGGTATGAATATTTGGTCAGCAAAGAAATCGATGTGTGTGTCAGAGAATGTTAGTTGCTTATCAAAAATCTACTTTCTGTTTCTCAAATTGTCACATTTAGCTGCTCATATTGAAACCATGCTGAAAGGCTCCCACACTCCTTTGCAGTTAGGTGTGGCTCTCTGATTAACATTTGACAACTGAAGTGTGCGTGGAAGTGTTGGGGGAAGTTTCCCTACAAGAGAATGAAATGAAGGAGACGTGAGAGGGCCCCAGCGGTCAGGGAGCCTAGGGATAGCTGCGCGCTGTGCTGTGAGGGCCTGGGTCTCTGCAGACTTGAACAAGAAGTTCACTCGTTCATCCCTGCACTGACTCGAGTTTTCCCAAAGTTTTTGGTCCTTCCAAATTGTTGAAATATGGTGTCCTGTAAGTAGCATTTTTCTTATGAGTGATGTAGAGCATCTTTTTGTATATTTAAGAACCAATTGTGTTTCATTTAGCCCATTTTTCTACTGGAGTTTTGATCTTTCCCATATTAATTTATAGGTACTTGAGATTTCAGGGAAATTATATCTATGATATGAGTTGTAGATGTTTTTTCTAATGTGTCTTTTGAATTTGCTTATGACCGTTCTTTCAGTGTAGTTTTTGAGTTTTATTAATCAAATTATTGACTTTTTCGAGTGTCTTAAGGGCTTCATATCATATTCACAAACTCTTTTTCTATCTTGAGATTAGAAAAAATATTTTCCCCAGCTTTCCTTTGGTATATTTTGGTTTACATTTTTATATTTTGTTTTATGTATAATTCATAACCAAGACTGTTTCTCATTTTATTTCACTATAACTTCTCTTAATGACCTTACCTACTACCCTGCCTTTAGGTTCCAGGGAGGAGAAAGGATCACAGGGATTTATCTAGAGTAGATGAAATCAACTAGGGAAGGTGTGCATAAAGTGAAATGAGAAGGGGTTTTAGGAATAAATTCTAAATGGAACATGTCAGTTTCTTGTGGGAGTCAATTCTTCCTCACTATTATACTGCTCACTCCCCTAACCCTCCCCATTTAGTTGCTCATCATAAAGGCAAGAACCTAGTCAATTCATAAAGGCAAGAACCTAGTCAATTCATTCAGGCACCCTAACACCTAGAATAGTGCATGGCACATAGTGGGCTCTCAATATTTGGTAGGCAAAGAAGAAGGCTTGGCATAGAATGTCGGTTGCCTGCCGAAGTCAATTTTGAGCTGCAAGTTCTGCTCAGTTCAGTTTTCTGGTCTCCCAGCAGCTGTTCTGTGCTGGGCCTCCTAGAGTTTCCCCCATGCGCATACAGCTCAAGGCTAGGAATCTGAGAAGAATTTCTATGAAGATTCATTACTGTGTGTGTTTTTTAACGAGATGCATGCACGAGGGACAGGCACTGCTCTGGTGTCAGGAGAACTGCATGTGGGGGCTGTAGGCATAATAAGTTAGATGGAAGCAGACAATGGGGAATATCAAATGCCAGAAAAAAGAGTTTGGGTGTCTTCTGATAGAGAATGGAGAGCTATTGTTATTTAGCTGAAAACTAAACTTGAAAGAAGAGCTACGGATGTATTTTATTACAACTAGATTACAACATTTTAATAAATGCTTTGTTCAAGTTTATGATTAAAATTCACAACAGATGTACTTACTGTCTTTGGGGAGCTCCCTGTGATGTTTCATTAGTATCAGATATCTTTAACAGGATCATTCTCCAAGATTTAATTTTGTTCTTTTACTGTTTGGGTCTTCTGAGTAATATATTGAAACAAGGGAAACAGAACACCTAAGATTATGCTATTTACATTTTTGTGATACTAATGAACTGCTTAAATGCCATGTGGATCAAGAATTCATATGCAATTAGCAGATTGAATAGTGGAGGTAGTATCATTTTCATTATCCTCCTTCTCCTTCCTCCTCATTATTATGATTTGAAATAAAATTTTGGGCTTCCATTCAAGATGGTGGCATAGGCAGACATGACTCGTCTGTTCACACAACCACATCAAAATTACAACTAAAATATAGAACAACCATCACTCAGAAATGTCAGAAATCAAGTTGAAGGGAAGTCTGACAACTACAGAATTAAAGAACCACATCCACTGAGACTGGTAGACACAGGACAGGCTGGTCTCTCACCCAAATGTGGTGGATAAGAGTTTGGGAGGGTTTTCTCAGGAGCAAGGAGTCCCAGCACCACAACAGGCCCCCCCAGCCCAGAATTCCAGTGCTAGGAAGATAACTCCCCAAACTTCTGGCTGCAAAAAACAGTGGGGATTGAGTCAGTGGAAGAAACTGCTAGGGCCCCAAGCAGTTCCTCTTAAAAAACCCACACATGGACTAACCTACTTAGACGCACTCCCTCTGAGCTCTAGGACCAGAGTGGCAGCTTGAAGGGCTCCACTGGTATACTGGGAGAGGCAGGAGTGTCTGGCACTGGGGTGAGCAGAGGCCAATGTCCTTTTTCTGAGCCCTCCCCAAGCAGAGCCACGGAGCTGACAGGCTGGTGCCATATTTGAGACTCCATCAACCTGGATAACACTGTTTGACCCACCTTGGAGGTCCTCAGAGACTCCACCCTTACCCGACTTACAGGCCCACTCAAGCTGCTTTTCCATATGAATAACTGGTCTTGGCTCACTCCTCATAGCTTCCCGTATTCTATCAAACAAGCAACAGCAAGCCTAAGTGAGGCCCTGCCTGGCACTAGCAAGCAGCCAGATTAATTTCACAGCTTGGCATCTCCTGGGAATCTCCAAGCCCAACACAACTGGCAACATTCTCAGACTGCTTTATTGCTTAGAAAGGGTGGCCCTGGGCAAAACTCAGGTGGGGGCTGACCTTGGCCTGCACCATCTGGGAAACCCCAGGGCCAGTGCACCCGGTGGACAGCTACAAACTATGTCAGGGCACCGCCACCCTGCCCCTGTATAGTTCATTCTCCATGGAAGGCAGAGGTTGTGGTCAGTGGTCATAGCCAGTCCTTGCAACTGACTGGCCTGGGTAAATCCCTCCCATTGACCTGCCAACATGAACCAAGGCTCAACTGCAAGAGGAGGATGTACTAAGCTCACACAAAGGGCACACCTCAAATACCCAGCTTGGGTGATAGGGGAGGCTGTGCCACTGGACCCTATAGGACACTTACTACATTAAGGCCACATTACCAAGACATGGAGTCAAAGCAGCTCTACCTAATACCTAGAAACAAACACAGGGAGGCTGCCAAAATGAAGAGACAAAGAAACATGGCTCAAATGAAAGAACAGATCAAAACTCCAGAAAGAGCTAAACAAAATGGAGATAAACAGTCTATCAGAGCTCAAAACACTGGTTATAAGGATGCTCAGGGAACTTAGTGAGGACCTCAGCAGCATAAAAAAGATCCAGTCAGAAATTAAGGATTCAGTAGTTGAAATACAGAACAGTTTACAGGGAAACAATAGTAGAGTGGATGATACCAAGAATCAAATCAATGATATGGAATATAAGTAAGCAAAAAACAACCAATCAGAACAAGAAGAAAAAAGAATCCAAAGAAATGAGGGTAGTATAAGGAGCCTCTGGGTCAACTTCAAGAGCTCCAATATTTGCATCATAGGGGTGCCCAAAGGAGAAGAGAAACAACAAGAAATTGGAAATCTATTTGAAAAAATAATGAATGAAAACTTCTCTAATTTGGTGAAGAAAATAGGCATGCAAGTCTAGGAAGCACAGAGAGTAGCAATCAAGTTGGACCCAAACAGGCCCACTCCAAGACACATCACAATTAAAATGCCAGGGGTTAAAAATAAAGAATCTTACAAGCAGCAAGAGAAAGGCAGAGAGTTACTTACAAAAGAGTTCCCAGAAGACTGTCGGCTGATTTCTCAAAAGAGACTTTGCAGGGAAGAAGGGACTGGCAAGAAATATTCAAAGAGATGAAAAGCAAAGACCTACAACCTAGATTGCTCTATCCAGCAAAGCTATCATTTAGAATGGAAGGGCAGATAAAGTGCTTCCCAGACAAGGTAAAGTCAAAGGAGTTCATCACTAAGCCCTTATTATATGAAATGTTAAAGGAACTTATCTAAGAAAAATAAGATCAAAACTAAGAACAGTAAAATGACAACAAACTCACAACTATCAGCAACTAAATCTAAAAAGTAAAAACAAAAAAACAAAGTAAGCAATCAGAGCAGGAACAGAACCATAGATATGGGGATCATTTGGAGGGTTATCAACTGGGAGGGGGAAAGGGGAGAATGGGGAAAATGGTGTAGGGATCAAGAAGCATAATTGGTAGGAACAAAACAGACAGGGGGATGTTAAGAATAGTATAGGAAAGGGAGAAGCTAAAGAACTTACAACCCATGGACATGAACTAAGTGGTGGGGATTGCTGGAGGGAAGCAGGGTGCAGGTGGAGGGGGGCAAAGGAAAAAATATTCGGACAACTGTAACAGCATAATCAATAAAATGTACTTAAAAGAAATAAAGTTTTTTCTGTTATAAAATATCATTTTTCAATGGCATGTCTTGGAGTGCGAAATTCTTATCTAAATAATTTATATCTCTACATTATGTATTGTAATTCAAGTCTTATCATGATAATCTGTTAAATGATAATCTATAAGGGCTAACAGATGAATTGCATTATGTTAATAATAGCATATCCATTTGCTCAATACCCAAAGGCCTTCCTATAATTCCTTTCTCCACATCACACTGCCATCACAGGGCAGCAATTCCGTGTTCTCCCTAACACCTTACCTGGGCTTCGAAGCTCCTGTGAAGTCCTCTTTCCACTGAGGGTCCCTTCAGTAAGGATGGTGGGAGCACTCGTGACCTTCCTGGTGGACTGGTCATGTTCTAGCATAGGCTCTCCTGAAGACACATTGCCGGCCCAGGAAGGGGACACACAGAACCAAGGAGCTCTGTGTCCAATTCGAATGCCATTGGGGGAGCCTCCTCCTAATTATACCCAAATATTAATAATGATGCATATTGATCATGGTATACTGGATGATACGTTATTCTTATTTTCTACCTTGAGCACATATGACTTTAAAGAAAAACTCGCAAAAAATTGAAAAGGTGTATTTTCTTGTGAAGTTGTTATAGAATAAGCAACCAGACATCTTAATCTGGGGCATGTGCTGAATGAGATATTTATTTTAATATATGTTAATTACCATAATTATGTTACACAGTGTGCTGAAGAGATGAGTCTTGGCCTTGCTGTTATAAGTTGACTCTTTCATATTGTGCTTGTCTTTGCTTCCTCAATTTGATCAGTGGGGTGAATAATATTTGATGACGTGAGAAGGTTTGACGTACACTGGTCGTTTACCAATCTACCTGGAAAAAGCAGCAAGACAAACTCCTCATTGTGTAGGATGCTTGGGGAGAGCTGTAGGCACATGTGCTGCTGCTGTCAGGTTGATGGGATTTAAGAATAATGGGAGTGGTAACTTGGTGGACGTTGAACTACCAGTCAAAAGCAGATATCAAAGTATATGCAGATATCAATGTATATTGCTGAGATTTATTTCTGAAACTCACCTTCTCAGATCTAAGTAATTCTACCACAGCCCCCCTTACGCCCTGTTGATTCCAGAAGTCTGTAACTTCTAGAAGCACTTTGTAACTTCGTCTCCCCGCTTTCGTCTTTTTGTAAGATACTCAAGAACAGGACTAATTAAAGCTAGTGACATCTTTCTGATAGTGTTTCTTTATAACACGTACAGCTGAGTGATAACACGTGTCGCTCTTTCTTGAACACGGCGGTGCAGCGCCTACTATGTACGCCTGTCCCTTCCCTTTAGTCCTCTCTTTCCCCGGCCCTTGCTACCACCTCAGGCCCCCACCTCTCCTTGGCAGTCATGACGTTTGCTGTACTCACCTTCATTCCTTCCATCTCATGCCTTCCCGTCGTCTCCGGTGCACTTCCTCAGGCACACTGCTCGTAAACCTTAGACCGCTCATTATTATTGCCTGGCTGGGAGGTTCCATGTGACAGAGCTCCGTAGTGTCCCAACCTGTCTCTCTGACCTTGTTCCCCTCAGTGGCACCTCATCCCGGGATGCAGCCAAACTGGAATTCTCGGGGTCTCCGGAACCCCCCCATTCCCCTGTGTCTTTACTTTTACTCTTAACTGAGTCTGGGAGGCCCTCCCCTCATTTCTTCTACCTCAAATGTTACTTGTCTCTAGAACCTGGTCCACAGCGAACACACTTACGAAGCCATCTGTCATTTGTGTCCCACCCTCCACCTCAGAGACAAAGCAATTTTTCATTCCTCTACAATCCCATTGTTCTTCTTCTGTAAACCTAAGTTTCTGCTTTGAAGCATAGTTATTCTCACGCAGGCTTATTTCATCCACCGTTTTATAAAACTCTTCAGTGATCCAAACTAGTGTTCTCATGTTTTTCTCTTCAGAGTGCTAGGCAGGCATTGTGCTTTATGACTTGATTAGCACAGCACCTTGTGGTTTACCAAGTACTGTGGCACACACCTCTCTTCTCTCCTTTGGCCCAAACCAACCCTCACAAGTGGGCTGAGCAGGTATTGTTATTATTTCGTGGCTGGAAGTCACGGGCGCCAAGGGAGAAACAAGAACCGAGTGCCTGCCGAAGGCCAGGCACTGTGGTGAGTACTATCGCATGAGGTCTGTGCAGCAGCCATACGGGGTGAGTATTGTCATCTGCACATTTTAGATGAGGAGGCTGAAGCCCAGAGAAACCGAGAATAAATGGCCTAATATTAGGTAACTGGAAAGTAGCAGAATGGAGACTCAGATGCCCTTTTTCTGGCGACTGGTTCTTGCCTTTTTCCACTGAGGAGTGCCGCTTTTCCTAATGTGCCAGTGAAGGTAGTGAAATGTGATTAGCAAGTGTGGCTTCTTTGTAATGTTTAGTCTATGCATTTTGAAGCATAAATGGGTGTCTGATCAGCCCAGGCAGTGGACTTTGGAAGAGCGGGAGCAGGACATCGGTGTCCAGCAGGGGGAGTGGGAGAGCAGCATCTGCCTGGTAAAAAGGTTGCCGCTAAAGGCACTTGAACATCAACAAAACACAAAGACAACCTACTGAATGGGAGAAGGTATTTGCCACTGAGACATCTGATAAGGATTAATATCCAAAATATGTAGGTAACTTGTACAACTTACACCAAAAAACCTAAACAAACAATGAACAATTCAATTAAAAAATGGGCAGAGAACCTAAACAGACATTTCTTCAAAGAGGACATAGAGGTGGCCAGTAGACATGAAAAGATGCTCAATGTCACTGAACATTAGATAAATGCAAATTAAAACCACACTAAGATATCACCTCACACCTGTCAGAATGGCCATCATCGGGGTGGGTGGAGGTGGAAGAGGGTATAAGTGGTTACTAAAGGGGATAAGTGGTAATGGGAAAAATACAATGAAAAATCATATATTAAAAAAAAAACCAACGAGCATTAGAGAAAATGTGGAGAAAAGGGAACTCTGTGCACTGTTGGTGGGAATGCAGACTGGTGCAACCACTGTGGGAAACAGTATGGAGGTTTCTCACAAAATTAAAAAAAGAACTATCATATATGATCTAGCAAATCCACTTCTGGATATTCGAAGAAATTGAAACACTAATTTGAAAAGATATATGCATTCCTATGTTCATTGCAGCATTATTTAACATAGCCATGCTATGGAAACAACCTAATTGTCCATTGATAGGAGAGTGGATAAAGAAGATGTGTATACATATGTCCAGTGGAATATTAATTACTCAGCCATAAAAAGAATGAAATCTTGCCATTTGTGACAACATGAATGGACCTAGAGGGTATCATGCTAAGTGAAGTAAGTCAGACAGATTAAGGCAAGTACCATATTGTTTCACTTATATGTGGAATCTAAGAAAAAGCAAACAAAACAGGAAGAAACTCATAGATACAGAGAACAAATTGATGGGTGTCAGAGGGGAGGGGTGTTGGGAGGTTGGGTGAAAAAGGTGAAGCAATTAAGAAGTACAGATTGGCAGTTATAAAAATAGTCATAGAAATGTGAAGTATAACAGAATATAGTCAATAATATTGTAATAACTATGGTATCAGATGGGTACTAGGCTTATTGGAGGGATCACTTCATAAGTTATATAAATGTCTAACTACTGTGCTGTACACCTGCAACTAATATAAGGTTGTATGTCAGCTATAATTAAAAATAAAAAATTGAACATTAAAAAAAGATCACCGTGTTGTCTTTGCTGTCTTAGTATTTTACTTGTCTTCTAGCTAGTAGAAGCTAGTAGTTCAAGATTAGTGCTTTGCCTCTGTTTTCTTTTTGGTAAGAGAATAGCCTCTGCCACTCTTGTTGGCCTGTCTCAGGAGTGACAGGAACTGTTGTCACAGAGAAACACTGCCTTTGGATCCCGTTATGCTTCACAGGGCGGATAGAAGCCCGGTGAGAAGCCACATGGGTTAAGAATCCCATCTGACAACATGGTAGGATCAGAGCATATGTTATCTTAAGTTCTTTCTGGAGTAGGGTCAGTCATAACCAAATACAGAAAAAGGTGACAGTATAAATTAGCCCTCTGATGGCATGTTACCTGTGGGAAGACGGGGCTCCCAGTAGGTACAGCATAGAAAGCAGATGGCGATGGGCTGGAGGAGCGATACCGAAAGGTCAGGAGGCAGGCTGACGAAGGTCGGCTGAGGAAGCCGTGAGGGTCCAGAGAGGAGCAAAGGGCTGAGTACCTGGGACAGCATACCTTGGGAGCCGGTAGATCAGATTTGGCCTGCAGAGATGAGGCTGGAGGAGAGATGGTAGGGATGCAGTTGTTGCCGAAAGCTAAGACGAGCTGAGTAAGGATGCAAAGCTCAGAACTGTGGCTGGATTTGGCCGTGAAGTAGAGGGAAGTCTGGAAACATGAACTGGGGCCCCATCTTAAACTTTTCAGGGTAGGGATGGGAATATTATGGGGTGTTTATGGAATGGACGGTGCCTGGAAGAAGGGAGCAGACACGTGCATAGCAGTCCTATGCATTATCCCATAGAGGAGGTATTTTGGGATAAGGACCATGCTTTATCCCCCCTCACCTGTGCAGTGCTAAGTATTTCAGTCACTCAGAAGGCTGCCCTGTAGCAAGGCCACCCAAGACACCTGGTGGCCACCTTGAATTGTCTCCCAGAAAGATCTGATTTCTTTTTTATTTCCTAGTTTCTGGCACAAATGCATTCTTCTCTTGACTTGTGGCAGGCTGAGGAAAAATGATAAAGTTCCTGTTTCTTGTATTCTTGACGGGGATTCAGGCACGGGTTCAAGCTTCTCTGACGACCCAGTGAATGGTTCCAGGTATTTAGTGGAAATGAAGCAACTGTTCCATATGAGTTCCACAGCATTTATGCTGGTGAAACCAGTAAGCATTTTTGGTTACTGATTTAAATTAGGAAACTCACATAAGCCAAGACTTAATCACTGTTGGCTTATCAAAATAATAGTTTTAAGAATTTAAAGTATTGAAAAATATGTTTATTAAAGCAAAGCTGAAGAAATATGTCCATAAATTTTTGTGATTCCTGGTGTATTATTAAAAATAACATTTTTCTAACTTTAAAAGTGATAGATGCTCATTGAAGAAAACATTGGAAAACATGAAAATGCAAAAAGAATAAAGAAAATATTATAAGTGATATTTTCTTATACTTATTTTCTACTATTTTCTGATATTTTCTACTTAGAGATAACTGCTTAATATTTTAATGGATTCTTTCTGGGGTTTAGTTTTCAATGCACAATTTTTATAGTCACATTTGTACTTTATAAGCAAATTCACAATCTGGTTTTTGTTTTTCCTCTCACAGTGCTATATGGTGAGAATTTTCCAATGTCATTAAGATAATTTTTGAACATTTTTAATGGATGCATAACCACTGTATGAATATACAATTATTCTAACATTTTTATTAAAAATTTTTTATCTTGAGATAACTTTTCTTACCAAAAGTTGCAAAAATAGCACAAAAATTTTCAGTATACCTTTCACCTAATTTTTGCAAATGCTAACATCTTACATAATCACATGCAATGGCCAAAATGAAAAATTAACTATGATAAACTAGTCTCCAGACCTTATCCAAACTTTGCCAATTGTTCTGCTAATGTCCAGGATGATGCATTGCGTTTAGTTGTGGGTCTTTCTAGTCTCCTCCATTTTGGGATAGTTCCTCTGTCTTTCTTTGCCTTTCTTTGCCTTGACTGGTTCTGTGGCATGTCCTCCAATTTGGGTTTGTCTGGTATTTTCTCATAATTAAATCCAGAGTATGTGTTGTGGGTGAGAATGCCACAGCAGTGGCACGCGCCACGCCCTTCTCAGTGCGTCTGTTCAGTGCTGTGCACGGGATCTCGGTGCGGTGCTGATGGAGTTTAGGAAGCTGCTCACCCACAGATGAGCACTTAGGTGCTTTCCTGCCTTTACACACAACTCTGCCTCTCTGCGTCTCATTATTTTCTAAAGAGCAATTTTTAGGAACAGAACAATGAGTCAAAAAGTATTAATATACTTCAGGTTTTTGGCATCATATTATGGAAACTGGTTTCCAGAAAGATTTTATCCATTTGCTGTTCTTCTAGTAATAACAGAGCCCCTCCCTTTCTGTTATTCCCATCTTTGAATGCTATTAATAACAAAATAAAACAAAAAGCTATTAATTTGATTAGAATTGAGGCTGCTCATTTTACATATATATCCTCACTATTTTTCATTCTGCTTTCATGACATACCTTTCTAATTACTCCCAGGTCTTTTTATATAGTACTGAGTGCTTTACACATATTCATTTAATTCTTCTAGGATGAAGCTATTATTATTGGTATTTACAGATTAAGAAATTGAGGCTCAGAAAGTTTAAATAATGTGTCCACATTCAGGCAGCTATTAATTGGTAGTGACAGAATTAGAACTCAGACCCCCTCACTTAAAAGCTCATGCAGTAACTGATGCTAATCTCTCTTTCTGGGTTACAGAGTATTCTCTTTAATCAGGACAGTTACACTTAATACTTCCAACACCTTGCAAAATAGTAACAGAAACATTTGTATGAGTGGCTTAGAAAGCTTTAATAAAACAAAAACTGAGAACTTATCCTTTTCATTTAAAATCTATAAATTTGTTGGACTTCTAAATATTGGTATTGGGTTCTTTAACAAACTTTGAAAAACGATTCTCTGTTTTAAAAATGAAAAAACTCTTCTAATCATACCTCCTCCAATTTTAGGAATAATATTCTTATTAAAACAAAGAAAATAAGTGGCTTGTTCATTTTGTTATTCAAAAGCATAAAAGACAGGAGTAACTCCACAGATCCATTTGCCCCGTCCATTTTCAAAATGCTGTTCACAGTTGACTTGCCCACGCTGTGATGAAGCAGGATTTCTATCTCCACGAGGAACGAGAAGCTAGAAGAAGCTGGATAATATCTCCAGTTATACAGTTGGTTGGCCGTATATCTGGTACTTAAAATATAGGAGATGTGTCTTCTACCTCTTTTCACTAGTAAAACTAATTCTAAGAGTGAGCTGTGACATACACTAAAACACTCCTCAAATTTCTTTTTTTTTCTGAGTAAGAAAATCATATTCACTTTGAATATAATGATTTTGATAAGCCATGAGTATATCTCAAAAACATGTCAAAAATAGAACTTATTTTTCTTCCTAAACCCTGTTTTTCTAAAATGTCAGTAAACACCTCCACTACCTTTTCATTTGCTTAAGCCAGGAACCTGGAAGTCATTTTGGCTCCTTTTTTCTTTCATCCAGTCCCCAGGCTCTGTGGTTTTACCTCAGGAGAACTCTCTAATCGATTTCCTTATCTAGATGAGATTACGGCAATGGAGTCTTTCCCGAATTTTACAACAGTTATCCAGTGTGATCTGCCCTTCCAGTGTTTTCCCCCATTCTAACCCTGTTCTTCCTGGTGCCGCGTTCACAGTGCCTTGGCTGCAGGCCACTGTGCTGGTGTTCGAGTAGAGGAGATCTCGGCTGGCCACCCAGGGTGGATATTGTGTGGATGGGTATGAGGGCTTGGATGTGAGTGACATCCCCTCACTCTAAGATTCTTTTTAATTATCCCCAACTTCATCATGTCTTTTCATGTCAAGGAGATACTAAGGGGGTTACAAATAGAGGGATGGACATACAAGAGAGGGAAAGGATGTACCAGAAAGAGAAGAAGAGAACCACTGATGTAAGGGAGAAACATGGATAGGTTGCTGCTCATACACACCTTGACTGGGGACTGAACCTGCTAACCAGGCAAGTACCCTGACTAGGAATTGAACCGGTAACCTTTCGGTTTGTGGGACAACACCCAATCGACTGAGCCACACCAGTCAGGGCTACAGGCCTATTTTAAAATTATGTTCTCAGACATAAAGTTACAATAAAAATAAATAGGAAAAAAGAGGTAAAAAGTTGTACACACTCACTGAGCTTGTACATATAGGTGATTAATACAGAAATTGCTGTATGCTCAAACTTTTGTCTTCTGCAATTTTAACTAATCAAAGTTATGAGGGAAATAATGATTCTCTGTGTGAATACTTTGAATGTACATGCGTTTGTCACCCTTAAAGTATTTAATTGACAAATTGAGGTTGGACTGCTAAAAACGTTAGTTACAGGAGGTAACATATGTCTGAGTTGTGTCTGTGTATTGTTTTAATAACATTCATAGTGTAACCAAGCAGACAGGGCCCGTCCATGTGGCACTTTGGTGAATGACCCCGCAACCCCTATTGGAAGGAACATGTCTTTATTTACAATGTTCCAACCTTGGTGGGGTTCAGAACACTTATGCTCGGAGCCCTCCTTTCCCACGAGACCCAGCACTTCCCTTGTTCCCCAAAAGGCTGTAAGTGAAAAGCCCCCGAATTTCCCTATTTCTTATCTTAAGCCACTGCACAAACAGTTCTCCAGTCTCCCTGGAAATTCTCCAGTCTTCTCTGGATGCGTCACCATCCTCACACAGTGGCTCTCTCCTTCAGGGTCTGGGGTATGTTGTCATCAGCTTCTGTGTAATAGCCTAGGGATACACGTTCCATGTGCCCTGGATCATAGTGAAGTCCAGGAAAAACATAAGTCTCAAGAGTCCAGATGAAGTCCAGGTCTGCAAGGCAGCAGGTCAGCGTCTTGCAAGGAAGGGTCCTCGATGGCTTTGGAGTCCACCGGAGCGGGCTCGATCAAAGCAGCCTGCCTGCTTTCTTACTAGCCCCTGGGGGACTGCCCCCCACAGCCCACGTGGCTCCTGTCTCACTACCACTAGCGTGACTGACTCTTCTGCTCCCTTTCTAGCCCCATGGCTGCCTGCCTGCGTCTAAATCCTCACTTGGAGCCTTCTACCTGACTGCCTTCTGCAGCAGGTGCTGTAAGTCCCCCACCCTGAATCATGAGTCAAAGTCACACCCATCTCCCTGGCCCCAGGGCAGAACAGCGGGTAACATGACTACTAAACCAGCCAAGTTGCCATAGATATGCAAAGTGCCTCTCAGTCACCATCCTCTGCTCCCCTCCTCCCCCAAACCGTGGCTGTGGGATTTTGTTTTTTTCTGTATTCCCGGGCATCTTCATTCTGAATCCCATTACAGTAGTGAAGTATCTTGAGGTATGTTGACTGAAGTGGAAGAAGAAATTTTAGAACAATTTCTGCATACTCAGGATATTGATTTTTAACACAACGAAGTGGATGATGCATTATTTTCAAAGCTCATTTTTTATTGGTAATGAGTTCTAACAATTTATTGTGTAAAATTATTACAGATAAAAATGATATTTTGATGAAAGGAATGGTTTGGGGATCTCTAAATTTCTTAAACATTGAATTTTTTTGATGGAAAAATAAATCAAAATGTATCAACTTTGTAAGGTATTTAGTGTTAACTTTTCAGATGTAAAATATTGAGATTATTACTCTCTTTATTGAAAATTGTTAAGTTGTAGAAACTCTGTGCTATTTTTTTTAAAGCGTCCAACTTTCCTTTTGCCTGTCGATGCATTCCTTCTTTGTACGGAAGTGTGAGGATCACTAAGAATGCGGAGGACACCAGGCACAAAAGCAAGCCTGGCTATCTCATTCACATCTGTAGAATGCTGTGGCCAAATTAAATTTTTATCCTTCAGAAGCACTACGGATTTGTTCACAGCTCAAACATTGTCCATGCTCTCCCTTAGTAACTATTACAACTCGGTAGCAATAACGATTCATTATAATACGCTTTCATGTTCTCACACAATAAAGATTAAATCCAGTTTAATGCACTATACTTTATGTGATTCAAAATTTTCACTGGGTCACTAAGCATATTTAGTTCTGTTGACATTATTCATATATACACACACACACACATATATTTTGGATAAAGGTAGCAGTGTATTGAGCTGACGTTCTGTGCAAGCTCCATAGCCTGCGTAGCAGCCCCAGACTGCTTTGCTGCCGTCGCAGCTGTGCCATCGGAATGTACTTTCCCCAGAAACTTAAGCTGCAGGCCACACTCGTGGACACTGGGATCTTTCATAGTCTGATACAGTACAGGGCTAGCTGGATTTGTTGACAAGGAAGCTAAGAAAAAGAATTCTTTTTTTTAATCACCATGATGTTCAAATTTCATATGTATGAAGGGACTTAATGTTGTGTTCTTATCACACAAAAATAAATGAATGAAAAGGGTGAGAGGACACTTTGGGAGGGGATGATATGTTTATGGCATCGATTGTAATGATGGTTTCACGGTGTGTACTGATCTCTAAACTCATCAAGACTTACCCGTTAAATATGTACAGCTTCAAAAAAAGAATACGTGTTCATTACTTCTGTGTATATTCATCAATTTGCAATGAAGGATCTTTGCTAGCTTTATTTATGAAGTTAGTCTTTCATATCATTACTCAGTTTCTGAAAATATCGATCTATGGTACCACTAGAAAAAGTGGTACCTGAGATACATTTTTTGCTATACATTCATCAATTTGAAGCAAAAATCTTTGTTTCAGTCTTTTACTAATGTCCTTGATTAATGTCAGTTGTACACGGCTTGTTAGTTTCAGCAACCTGAAGTTCTGTTTTATAAGAAGCATAAATGTTTATGTATGAAACACTTGCCTATGTCAACTTTTCTGAAAAAATGCTTCATTTATTTAGTTTTAGAGAGACGGGAAAGGAGGGAGAAAGAAAGGGAGAGAAACATCACTGTGTGGTTGTCTCTTGCGTGCCCCGCACTGGGGCCCTGGCACACAACCTAAGGATGAGCTCTGACCAAGAATCGAACCAGTGACCCCCTGGTTCGCAGGCTGGTACTCAGTCCACTGAGCCACACCAGCCAGGGTGCATATGTCAACTTTTTAATCCAATATTTTTTCCACAGATTTTTTTGAATTGATTTTGTTTAAGTGCAAATATCACTTAGGTTTAGGAGTTTAGGCAGCTGCATTGCTTGATTAGTTGTATGTTTTTACAAATAACACAATGCGGTTTTAGCACTTGACCATCATGTATGGCTGTAAAACCAAACAATCCCAGTATATAATGAATCATATTCTGAGTAAAACAGGTACAAACTCTTCTAATTTTTCTTCTTTTGGAACCACTTGTATTGTCATCATTTGGTTAACTACTATTCTACATTCAGAAAAACTATGTGTTTTTTTTTCCAAAAATGTCCAGTGATTTCACCCCTCCCACCTCCCGGCGGCTGAGCAACCGCCCTGCCCTGCCCCATCAGGAGTTCAGGGTTACAGGGCGGGTTGGCTGAAGGACGGTTTTGTCGATGTGCTCACAGTGATGATGGCGTGCAGCTGAGGCCGACTCAGGAGACGGCCAGGAGGCATGTTCTTATGAATGGTTCCTCTGGAGCCTGGTGCTTCCTGTTCAGCACCTCAGCTGTCTGTCCTTGCAGACTGACAGACAGAACACAAATCTGCCCCAGCTAAGGGGAATGCTCTTGTCAATCCACACGTGCCCCTGTGTGTGTGAAACACCTCTGGGAGGGTGTGTAAAAACTGCGCAGTAGTTGGGCGAGTTCATGACTTGAAGCTGATGTGAGGGAGCTTCTTCACTTCTTACCCCTGTGCGCCTTAAATTTGGTACCATGTGCTTCTGTTACTTTTCCAAAAATGAATAAAGTATTTTCCTCCAGCCCTAAATTAAAGCACACAAAAAAATCAGATAATTTGGAACTATCATTTGTTGGGTGGCCCAAAGTAAGCTGTCAATAAATATTTTTTGAGTAAATGAATAAACTAGGGAAAATGCATCACCCGCCTGCATGCCTCAGAGCTAACGACCATGGTTGGTGTTTACCTATATACTTGGCATATAGCCATTTAAACACCTTTTTCCCTATACATGTACTCTTACACATTTTAAACAAAAGTAGCAACATGCAATGCATATCATTCTGCAATTTTATCTTTTCACTCACTCTTAGTACATCTGGCCAAATGAGAATATATACAGCTATACCACTCTTTAATGGCACCCAGATTTCATTGAGTAGATGCACTGCTGTTTATTTAATATTCCCCTAATTGGTAGACCTTTTTTGGTATTGTAAAGAATTTTTCAGTGAACATCTCTCTCTCTCTCTCTCTGTCCATATAAATGTGAAATTACATGGAAGATATAGGGCGGATCTGCAATGGGAAAGCTATGTCTCACCCGGAATCAACAGGACGCTGGGTCTGCACACCTGTTCACTGGATCCCCAGGTGTCAGGGTGACAGAGCCCTGAACCAGCTCCCAGAGGGTCGTCCTGGATAGGTTGTTCCTGCCGAACTGGCCACACAGGACGTGGGGTTGTTAGAAAAGCTGGCAGGAGCCTTCATATGTGTAAACTTTTGTATTTTTGATAAGAGAATGTAGGCCTTGCTAATTTTTTTCTGAACAATAACATTATTATACTTTTCTAACATCAAGAATGAAGATTTTCAACTTAAAGGACATAAAAACGGGATTTGGATGGGTTTTTAAGTGATGGGGAGGCATTTTCTCTGAAGGCAATTGTGATTCTCTCTTAGTCATTCTGGGAGTGGATAATCCTGTGGCAGGAAAGGAGGTGAGCTTGAAACCAGGAGAGAGTCCGATGGAATTCTAGCTCTCGACTTACTAGCGACGGGGCCTGGGCCTGAGGTCCAGCTTCACCACTCACAAGCTGTGTGACCTTGGGCATGAAATAGTAATACTCACGTTTACCTCACAGAGTGTCAGAAGTATTAAATAAAGAAATGAGAGATGCTTAGCATGTGCTGGACTTTAGGATGAAGACTCAGGAAACATCATCTGTCATTGTTACTGGAGCCTACCTCGTCTTTAACTTTTTCTTATGGGCTCCCATTTTGAAAGGCGTAACACGAGGAAGGGTAAGCTACTAAAATGTGTGTGTGTGTGTGTGTGTGAGAGAGAGAGAGAGAGAGTGAGAGAGAGGGAGAGAGAAAACATACATTAATCCTTAATCCCTGGTCAATGTAGACTGGACACTTCAGGGTTGGGAGAGAGTGTTTCTTAGAGCAGAAGATCTAAG
>PVKM010009150.1:0-37487 GCA_004027735.1 Carollia perspicillata | reverse complement strand
AAATGGAAATAAATTAAATGTGCTGGTGTCTCAGGAAACTTCATTTTCTGAGTGAATAGCCAAGTTGATGCTCATCACTAGAATGGCTGACAATCAGTTTTCCATACTGGTATGTTCTAAATGGGAAAGGAAGCCAACTCTTCATTTAAATTATATTGCAAATCACTTCGTGCCTGCTGAATGGCATTCAGCTGCAGTAGGCGGCTTTCACTGTGGAGCCCCCAAATATGACACAGGCTGATTAATGCTAATTTGAAATGTTTTCTTTGGGGACTGTGGTGGGCACACCATCTAGGTGCATGTGAGGCTGAGGAAATTTTACGGTGGGTGACGGACTCAAAGGCCAAGAGTGTATTTGCCATCAGATAAAAATGCACACTCACAAACATACCAAGACAAGTCAATTATTCCCTGATTCACTATTCCCTGGGTCCCTTTGTGTAAAGAAACTATTTACACTCCCCATCAGATGGATACACAGAATCATAGTAAACAAGCCCCTGATTCCACTATTCTGTATTATATTTCCCACGGCACCTTCCTTTGTGGAAGTCATTAGTTTTAGTCTTTTTGTTTTCGATTTATCAAAACAGACATTTTGCTAAGTGAGCTCAATTTTTGTCCCAGGCACAGAAGAGTTAGGAGACAATTCTGACCAACTGAAAAAAAAAAAAGGAAATGTGCGAACATAATTTGGCACCTTTGGGTGTAGGTGACTGGATATTTGTATTTCTTTACCTTGATAACCGATATGTGGATAAATACTAAAATCCGGGTTCACCAGTTTATGATTCTTTCCCCTTCTCCCAGCTTAATAGTTCAAAGAAACAAAACAATCCATCCTTGTCTTTTAATTACTCCCAATACAACACACTCGAGTCAGATCATTCAAAAATTAGGAAATTAATCAGAACCAACATCTGAAAAAATTAGCCTGAGCCATCATATTTCACTTGTGAAATCGGCAATACTCTTTAAAAGGGAAATTACAGTCAGCCTGACTCTCCTGCCCTGGGGGAAGCCCTGCCCCTGGGTGCCTCCTCCCGCGGAGCATGCTCCCTACACCGTATCGTCGTCGATAAGGAGTAACATTGGGAGTATTTGCGCTCAGGGGGTCTGGTAATTGTTCTCTTCTTTTTACGAGCCTGAATTTCCTCCTTGAAGGGTTGTTGTGAGGATTTGAGGTGAACTAAATAACTTGCAGCGTCATGCCTGTCATAAAGTAGACACCCCATAAATGAGAGCTATTATTACAATGTCTTTGAAACAGAAAGCCTTTCTGCATTTACCAGTGTTTTCCTGCCATACTACCACAATAATCAGTGAGTAACACTTGGGATACTGGTTATCAGTAGATCTACTGGGCTAATTTATTTATACATAAATAGCCAGTGTGCCAGAAGACCGCATTTTCTGTTATGTGTTTAAGTCAACGTCGCTGAAAGCTTATTTCCATGTGGGTCTCTGACCTTTAAAATTACTGAGTGCTCTGCTCTCAAGTGACAGGATCTTTTTTGTACCTGACACTGATTTGCAAAATTAGATGTGTGCAGGGCTAAAACATAATTTTTATGAATAAGACAACAGTATAACAAGCTGGGGAATATCTCATTAAACTTGACTACAGCAAAATCTCGGTGGCCATCAAGTGACCAGCCTTCTGCCATCACAGACTGTGAAGCAGCTCAGGTCCTCTAGGCAGGGGAGCCATGGACAAGCCTCTGTGAGAAGGTACCAAAGCCACTGTGGGTACACGAGGTGCTCTGCACATAGAGTGAAGCAGTGGTTCTCAGGAAGGAACATTATAAATCGCTGAAGTTCAGACTCCTCCATACTGAGTGAATCAGATCCTCTGGAGGTGGAGACTTTACACTGGAAATTTTTTGCAAGCTCTCCAGCTTACTGCAATGTGTATCCCAGGTTAAAAAAAAAAAAAAATCACTGAGTAAAGGAGTATTCTGATTGGCTGATGGTTTACAAGAGGTGGCCTTTCTTTTCACAAGGCTGAGAAATGTGGAAGCAACAACTGGAAAAACAGAATACAAGAAAGAAAGCAGGAAGAATCTTGGTGGCAGAGGGGACTGGTGCGGGAGGAGCGGGGATAGAGGGTAAGTGGTACTTAAGGCAGGGGATGGAGCTGTCCTGAGGACCTTGCAGATGGAGCCAGAGCAGGTCTGTTTTCTAGGCATGGGGAGCCGGACAGCCTCCACGAACATACACACCCTTTCTCCAGCCTTTGAGAGGGTGATACCACTCTTAGGGGGAAGAAAACGTGGAAGGGATGTGTGAATGAGAGGGCTGTGTAGATAAATTGAGGAAAGAGAGTTACCACTGCTGCCAGGCCTATAATTTTCTATAATTTTACTTTTAAAAAGGTCCCATTGCTTTTTTAAAAGGTTGAAAACTAATGCATTAAAATACATCCTCAAAAACAGTATAATATTTAAATAAAAATTTTCCAAAAACGAAAGATTGGCCCTTAGCTACCTGAAGCCTTTGCTTGCAGGGAATGACTCATTCTGGCAGGGAGCCAGGGCACTGAGTGTTACGATCATTGAACAGCCAGCTAGAGACAGCAGACAAAAATGGAAGACCACCACCATCATTCTTGGGATCTGGTAAGTCATTCTGTCCCCAAATCCTCAGATGGCAGAAGTAACACCGAATGCTTGTTGAGGGTGTTGCAAGAAATCCCTGAGCCTGGTTAAGACTAGAAGATTCTGCATTCAGCTGTGTTTAGGAGACCACACGAGAGAGAAACCACTGAAAGGGGTTTTGAATAGTAACTTCCAAATAGCAGCTTGTTTAACTTACTCACATAAGTTCAAAGCCTGAGTCACACTTGACTCTTCTGTCTTCTTCATTTCCCATGTTTAGTCCTGCTGGCCTGAGTCACCTTCTAATAATCTTCAAGTTCATACCCTCCTCTTTACCTTTACTGCCTCCCATTCTCATCTTTCCTTTCACAGCAGTTTTAATATCCTCCTCCACTTTCTCGCCTCCCAAGTCCAGCCTTCACCTGGCTGCCATGTTGAACTTTCTCAAATACAATCTTACCACAGCCCTGGCTTTACCACGGCAAACTTGCCAATGGATGAGGTTCAGCCTTGGCTTGTCCACACCTCCTCTCCTCCCCACCACTTCCTGCCTCAAAGTCTACAGCCCCATAATACAAACCTGCAATGCCTTGGCCTGCATATTTGCTTCGCAGATGTGTGCAGCCAGGGCTCAGGAATACTATTCTACAAAAATGTTTCTCAATTTTTAAAATTTACTCATAAGAATTACCTGCGGATCTTGTGAAAATGCAGGTCCTGATTCGGTAGGTCTGGAGCGGGCCTAAGATTCTCGTGCGCAGCAAACACCCAAACGATGCTGATGCTGCTGGTGCAGGGACCACACTTGAGTAGCAAAATGCACTATTGGCTGCAGTGGGAACCTCCCCTAAATAACCTCCCCTCACTCATCCGCCCTAATGAATTAGGTGCATCTGAGAGCCTTTGCTTGCAATCAGATGATAGTAATAATATCAATTTATACTTATTGAGTGCTCGCATTGAACCAGGCATTGTTCTAAGTGCTTTACATTTATTAACTCATTTAATCAGCATAACAACCCTACAAAGTAGGTTGCTGTTAGTATGATCACTTTTATTCTGTAGATAGAAAAATGAAGCACGGCCAGGTTAAATGCCTTGCTCAGGGTCACACAAGTGGTAAAGAGTAGAGGCGGGCTTAAACTCAGGCCAGCTGTCTCTGGAATCCACGCTTCTTTTTAACCTCTACCCTTTGTTACTCTCAAAGACTCTCAGCTGACAGAGAGTCCTGCCCCAGCTTCCATAGCTATTTTTGCTTTTCCTATTCCAGTGCACAACACATATCACATTAAACTGCTTACTTGTTTTTCTTCCCCCCTTAGATAGTAAATTCCTTCAAATTGGGACCTTTTCTGGTGGAACTCTGAATCCTAGGCACCCTGGACATTTCTGGTATATAGTAGATGTTAATTATATATTTCCAAAGTACTGAACTTGCATACATCTTTGTAGAACTCGCCATCTTTCCCATCCCTCTGGGACAAAGATTGCTTTACTGCAATGGTTTTCAACCCTCAGTTACATCAGAATTACTTGGAGGGCTTGTTAAAACACTGGTTGCTGGGCCCCGCCCCCAGACTTGGCTTCGGTAAGTTAGGAGGCACATGGAAACCTGGATTTCTAATCAGCTCCCAGGTGATAACGATGCTGCTGCTCTGAGGACCACACTTTGAGAAGCACTGCTTTACTTAGTCCCCTTTAGTCTCAGTTTCGTTTCACAAAGGACCCTAAGCCACTCAACTTGTCATATTTCAGGACTAGATATGGAAAGCTCTGGGGCCACTGGGAATGTTTACCTCTCCAATTCAGGAGCACAAGGAAAGTAGGAAATAAATATCACAGTAGTTTACTGAGAGTGCAGTCAGAGACTGGTCTTATTTTCGAGGTGAAAAACAGAGAAGTTAAGGTGAATTAGCAAATGACATTTAAAACAGCAGCCGAAATCCAAGATAGAGTTTAATTCTACACCCTCCAGAGGCAACTAAATCAACCTCTGCATTTTTGGGGCATTTGTACTTTTCCCTCAGATCCTCTGTGCTAGACATTCAGACAGTGACCACCAGACAGGCCTAGGCCCCCGCCCTAAAGAAGTCTACAGTCTAGTGGGAAAGGCCGGCAAGATGCAGGGGAACACACACAGAAATGAAAGAATTATAGATGGGTAAGTGTTCTAATCAAAAATAAACAATGCGCTAAAACAGAGAATAATGGAGGAGGATGGTGCTCACTTTAGGTAGGGGGCCATACAGGCCTCTCCAAGGAAGTGATATCTTGAACTGAGCCCCTAAGAGTGAGAAAATGCCTACCTTATGAATAGCCAGGAAAGAGTATTCCAGATGGAGGAAACCACACACATAAACGCTCTGGTCTCAGAACAGGCTTGGCACGTTTTAGGAACCTAGAGGAGGCCAGGGCGTCTGGAGCACTGATGTGAGGCAGGCCTTATACACACGGGAAGAGTCTGGATTGTATGCTCTTTGCAACAGGTTCCTGCAGAAAAGCCTCATATCTGATTTGCATTTGAAAAAGATCACTCTGGCTGTCCCTGGAGACAGGTTTGTAAGGGTCCACAGCAAAAGGAAAGGCTCAGTCCAGAGTAGGTTTTACTATGTGATGGGCAACATGGAACACCTAACGGCTTGGGGAGTGGGGAGCGGGGAGTGAGGAGAGGTGTATCAGCTCCACCAATTTGAACTTTACTGCCTGTTCCTATAATCCCCTTGCGTCCCACTGTGTAAAGAAAGACAACATAGGTAGATGGGTCTGGGCTAAGTGGAGCAAGTTGCTACGATGCAAAACTCCAGCTCACTGGGAAAGTCTAGGGGAGGCTTACATGGCGAGGATCTTTAACAGGGCAGCTATGTATTATTCCCAGAAGGAAAGATGGAAAGAACATGGTGGCCTTTTCCGAGCTGAACAAATGTAGATAGTGAAGCATTGTTTTTTTCCCTTAAAAATAAGTTTTTATCAAATTATAAATGAAACTCAAGTCTATGAATGACTGTCAAGAACGATGGCCAACCCTTACAGAGTGACCAGGCACCAAGCCCTGTTGTGCTAGGCAGTAACACATATTTACTCCTTCAATCCACGTGACAGACCCATGAGGTAGGCACTATGATTCTATCATCCTAATTGGATAAATGAGGCAGCTGAGGCACAGAAAGGGTAAGTAATTTGCTCAAGGTCACACAGCTGGTAAGTGTTGGCACTGAGGCTTGAAGCCAGGCAGTCTGGCTCCAGAGCTGTGGCTTTAACAACTGTTCCATTGACTCTAGATACAGGGGTGTCAAAGTCATTTTCACCAGGGGCCACATCAGCCTCTCGGTTGCCTTCAAAGGACTGAATGTAATTTTACGAGTATAGAAATGTAACTATTCCTTAACAAGGGGCAAGGAGCTCCGTGCTGCCGCTGGGTGGAAACAAGATGCCGGCTGGATAAAACAAGGTGGAGGGCTGGATTCGGCCAGTGGGCCTTGTGTTTGACACCTGTGTAGTCTAGAGAATTTGCAAAATAAGGAATAACTATACTCAATGAGAGGGAGGTCCCACATGTTAAATTTTGTTGCACTTGTAGCATAATTCCTGTTATTGAGTAATCCAGCTCTGATGGTGAGCTGATACTGGGTACTGAGCTCCACTACCTGCTGTTATGGAGCAAAGAAAAACAAGATCAGAGATAGGAACTGAGTTCTGAGACAATGTCCTCATACAAACGATGCACACAAACACAAAAATGCACACTGCTTTTCTTTTAAAGGCTCCTTAGAACCTGAACAAAATTTTATATAGCTTTAGATCCTGTGGAAGAGTTACCTAAAGTAAAGCAGGGAACATTTTAGAGGAGAGCAGGCATGGAGCTACATCAACTACTCACCCGAAAACCTGGTGGGTGTCTGAGCCACCCAAACGCCCGGCTGGCACCAGGGACGAGGCCTAATTCACCATGGTATCGCCAGAGCCAAGGACAGTGCCTGGCATGCAATTCATGGAGAAAAGCTGGCTGAGTGAGATGAGCAAATCCCTTGGAGCCCCTGCTTTACACCTTACTAGCCATGTGGCCTTTGCGCATGTCACTGAACCCTTCTGAGTCTCAGTTTTTCCATGTGTCAACCAACCATGATAGAAGCTGCCCTGCCTCATTATCATGTACATGGGGCCCAGAGTAGAGATCCCAGGTTAAATGCTCAGCCCAGGATACATACTCAGTAAGTGGTAACTGCTATTGCTAGTATTATGAATGCTGCTACTATTACTATTATTATTATTACATGTTTGTAGATGTGAAAACTAGCATTAAAGCCAAACAAGTTAGGGAGGAAAAGGTCTGTATCATAAAGCACAATTACAATCAGCTTTTTGGTAAATTTAGGAAATATATTCTGTTCCAGTTAACAGAAAATATTCAGCCAAAATGACTTGATAGATAAGTCTGAGAGGCAGTATACTGGTTAAAGGGACAGACTTTGGGCCAAACCCTAGCTTCACCACTTATGAGCTGTGCAAACCTGAGTAAGTTACTTAACATCTCTGGGCCCCAGTCCTCTCATCTGTAAAATGGGAGCATTAACAGTAACCTGCCTCGTGGAACTGCTGAGGATTAAATGAGATACCATACATAATGCTTTTAGAAGTGCCTAACAGTCTGTGAGCACGCAATCACTGTAAACTACTATGATTATTATTTTGATTTCTCGTCGTATGTGTGTTTAAGGCAAAATCAGAAAAGTAGAAAAAGCCTGAAACACTGGGCTGGTGGTATGTGGCTAACAATGCAACCAACTCCAAGGAAAAGAGAGACATTGCCCCTCTCATTATAGTACAGCACTGGGCAATCCCAAGATGCTGTCTGGCATCCTGATAGCTACAGGCTGGCTATTTAATGACTTATAAAAGCAACAAGAAAGAGGGACCATCATTTGATCCCCAAAAGTTACATAAAATGAAAGAGAAGGTTTGAGTGTGTAAAAAACTATTGTTCCGTTCCTTAAGGCAATGAGTGTAATCAGGAGAGATACAGCACACCGTGCCGGCATACCCAGGAACTCCTTTTTCTGCTCTATCAAAGGATAATATATATTTTCACCTTCAGAAAGGTTAGGTAATTATAAATGTATTCTCCTTACTCATAATATTTTAAGCGAGTAATTGTTGCCCATGGGAAAATGTTTAATTATTTCTGATGAACAGTTGTGGCACAGAAACAAGAGAACATGACAGGCAGAGTGTGGAAACCGTGGCCCGATTCTTAATTGTATGGGAATCTTGTCTTTTTATCGTGGAAAAAAAATCCCATATTGATTTTTCTCTCAATTGATTTCACAAAATTTTCAGTTTAGCAGCACTGAGTCTCTCCAATTATAGCACCTTGATTTCCTTGGTGAGAGCCTGCCACATGCCTTCATGACAGGAAGCTCAGGCCTTGTAGGGTTGGGCTGCCCAGCTCGTCCCCTTTCACAGACACTGCAGCCTCATAACTGCACCGCTCCCTCCCCCTGGGCCAATAGTTTTAAGGGGTATAGACAGAAATGGCATGAGAATGCAGCTTTGGGGTTACATAGACTGATGGAGGAGCTATTTCTTACCCTCTGTAAGGAACCGAGGAACATTAGAGCAGGTGGGCCTTTGGGCAACTTACAGATGAGAAGCTCCCTGTCATGGATGGGAAACCCAAGCCCCTGCTGGGGAAGTGACCTCCTAGAAGCTACACTGCAAGAGCAGGTCTAAAAAGGATTTTCAGACTTCGAATCCAGTTCATTGGGGAAGGGAAAAGGAAGCAAGTGGAACTGGGAAGAGAACAGGTTTCATTTCCAGCGGAGCTGACATGACAGTCTGAGGACAGGTCCTGCAGAGAGAAAAAGAAAGATTCCCGGAAGGCTGGCGGAAAGGGCAGAAGGGATAACAGACAGGGGACTAAGACATGCCCCGTGAGGCTCTCTTCCCTGCAGGTGGCACCTATTGCCTGCATTCGGGTGGCATCCTGGGGCTCAAGAGCAAGCAACCTTGGAATCACACAAACCTGACTTCAAACCTGCCTTTTCCTAACACTGCCGCGGAGTAGGCATCACTACCACATTTCACACACTTAGGAAACTGAGGCCGAGACAACAGGCTTTCCTAAGACAGAGTGTGACTGGGACTTCAGCCCATCTCATTTTCACACCTGCCACAACCAAAACAGCTGGAATAATTCCATATTTTTAAAACATTTACAGAGTGGAATTAACTCTAACATTGGTCATTTTTTACATTAACTTTTAATTCACTTATACATTAGCAACTGTTTATAGATATTACGGTGCTAGTCAACTCTTCTTAAAATAAAATTTTTAAGATAATTATAGATTCACATGAAATTTTAAGAAATAATACCGACAGCTCATGTATATAATAGTCGACTTTTATTTTTAAAGATTTTATTTATTTATTTTTAGAGATAATGGAAGGAAGGGAGAAAGAGAGGGAGAGAAATAGCAATGTGTGGTTGCCTCTCATGAACCCCCAGCTGGGGACCTGGCCTACAACCCAGGCATGTGCCCTGACTGGGAATTGAACCCACTGACCCTTTGGTTCACAGGCCAGCACTCAATTCACTGAGCCACACCAGCCATGGCAATAGTCAACTTTTTTATGAAGATTTTCTATCACATATGGGAGGCTCTGGACTGAGACTTAATAGAAAGAAAAATAACGTCAAGCAGCACATAGAGTGGTTCAGTCTATAGACCTTAAAGCTCTGTTGCCTGGGATCAAATCCCGGCACCACCACTTCTCAGCTTTACGATGCCCAGTGATTTCCTTGGCCTCTCTGTTCTGCACTTGTGCAACAGGGATGCTCATAGCCACCTCACTGACAGGATTGTTGTGGGATTAAATGAGTTAATGCACATAAGGCGCTTAGAACATATAACCAACTGATCTTAGATATTCCTGGCATGACCCACATTTTTTGTGAATATACTATACTAACTCAGAAAAAAACACTCAAATCCTTCCTTACCTGTTCCATGCCCTTTGGGGTAGGTTTGTTCCAGAGACTGGAAATAAGGGTGGAGCTTTTTGTTTTAACTTAAATAATATTAGCATAATGGTTTCATTCACCATATCTTCAACAAATGGGTTCTTTCATAAGAAGAAAATTCAACTTTTTTAATACCAGATTTCTCTGCTTGTGGGGAAGATATTCAAAGATACCATCAGTTGCTTATAAATGTGGGGATTTTATTCCTTCCTTTCTTTACGAAGTCTCCAGTCGAGTGCCTGTTAAAAAAATTTCCTCATGGAAGAGAAGCTATTTCCTAATTTTATCTATGTGTGAGTTTATGTGTTCTAAACCAACAGGGATAGGACTTGCTTCAGGATCCTGCAGGCAAAATGAAAAGTATATGATCTAATTACATTGTCAGATGTGAAAGTCCTTAGAAAATTCTCTCACTTTGTTGTATTCAGGAAATACCCCTCTAAAGAACACAACCTGTGTTATAGACTGGTGAATAATCAGGGCAGATGAAGGTATCCCAACACAAAGCAGTTGAAGGTGTGTTTGTTAGGGGTTAGTGGATTTGACCCCTTCACCCGAAGCACTCACAGACACAGACCACCACCACCACCACCTCTTCCACTTGAGGAGGGAGCCAGAAACCATCCAATGGCAACTACGTGCTGATCTGCATAAACCACCCAAGGAGGGAATGACAGGCCAAAAAGATTCTTCACAACGCTCGTGATACTTTCATTCGACCTTTATTTTAACTCTTGCACAATGCACAGTCTCTGTTTCATGATCCTGCTCCCTGACACGACTAGTATATTTACCTTGGGCATTCCATACCCAGCACTGAGTTTCTCTCAGTGGCTGCTCAGAAAATACATGTCAGAAAAAAAGGGGAAGGGATCACAGCAACAAGTATTAAGGACACATGGACAAAAACTAAGAGGGGTGGAAATGAGAGGGAGGTGGGGAGCACTAGGGAGGTGGACTGGGATGGGAGTAAAAGACAGAAAAGTGTACTTGAACAACAATTAAAATAAAATTTTGAAAAAAGGAAATGCATTCCCAATGGAATCGAGTGCAAACCTTCTGTCTCCCTGATACATACTTTCTATCCTAGACTACCCTGTCTGCTTCCAGAAGTCCTGTTTCTCAAGGGTGGTTTAATGACAGGCCGTGTTGCCCTAGGATTGGGAATAAATGTCCCAAGTGCCACTGAGCACAGGCTCATGGCAGAGATATTAGGGAAAGTGGCAGGCACCAGGCTATCGGGATGCAGGCAGTCTCTCACGGAGAGGTGCCACTCGGGCTGTGCACTGCAGGATGCCGGGTGCCCCTGAAGAAGACCTCAGTTCCCTGCCGCACGTTATTTGGGAGTGGGGACAGGAATTACCTGAGCATTTTTAGAAAGCCTGAGTTTAGTTATCAAGGTGTCAGCCTCCAAGAATGAACAATGCCCTGCTCTAGGATGTCAGCCAGTCCCCAGGGGGTTTGCATAGCAGACAAGGCTGGGCAACTCTAGCAAGACTGTGGGGGTCACTCTGAGGACACACTGGCTTACCTCTCCTCAATGGAGAAATATACTTCCTTCACAAGGTTCCCGGCCTTTGTCCATCTGGTCAAACAGGGTAGGCATTTAATTCCCTGATCTTGCTCCATGGGGATGGATAGTACGATTACAGTTTATGATGGGTCTGGTCTCCCTGATCATAGTCCTCCCTTCAGAAGGCCTTCCTGACTTCCCGGGTTGCCTGGTTTATGCTCCCACTAGCAGCTGGTATGTCTCAGTGCATTTGTGATCAGCTGGTCAATCTTCCTCTTCCTTGCTAGATAACCAGTTCCATTGGGGCAGGGGCAATACTTTCCACTTCATTGTTATGTTCCCTGAACCTAGCACATCCTTGGTGTATCGTAGGTGTTTAATAAATAATTTCTGAACAAATGACAGACAATAAGACAAGGTACTTTTTAGACAAAGCACTTTTTATATGTACTAATTATTTTGTTTAGCTTTACATGATCCATGAAAAGGAAAATTATTATTCTAATTTTTAGCAATGAGGAAAACTAGAAATTAACATGGGTAAGCTGTGCCGTAGCAAGGCTGAAAGTCAAGTTGGGATCTCCTAGTCCAGCTCTCTTGCTACAATTGTGTGACCTTCCTGCTTGCTCTTTAAATTCTCTCTGTATTTGCCTAACCCCTAAAGATAAACTTAGAATAACCAACACCTTCCATCCCCCACACCTGCTGTGAGGTCCCAATTGATAACTGCAAAAAGCATTTGCTATTGTTCCAAGGAGCTGGGAAATCAATGTGTTCATTAGCAAGCTCCCCCTCCCTGCAATCAGCTAGGAAGACGAGGTGCCGGGGCCTGTTCTCTGTGTTTCTCTTCAACCATCTGTGACTAAAAATGTTCTTTGAAATCCACCCTTTCCCAACTTTCACAATTATAATTTCATCTCATCTCTATCTCCCATCCCCACACTGACACTCCCACCCCTGCAGACAAAACTCCAAACTCTCCTCCCAGCCTGCTGATCTGCTCCTCTTTCCCAGGCCCTCCCTAGTCAGCAGGAAAGAGATCTAGACACAGGGGGCAGTTTTAAGTCTCAAATTTTTGCTTAAAAGCAAAGCAGTCTTTCATCATCAGTGCTTCTCAGTCTGTCAGGCACTGTGTTCATGGCTTTTTAGTTCAGACACTCCAAGAGAAGGCAGATGAGGTGAGTACGATTCAGACAGAGGCTAAATCTCAGGCTGCAAAACCCCAGCTCCCCCTGTTTCTTATGCTCAGGGCTAACCCCATTTCCTGGGATTCGGGGTGATGGACCAGTGGCCAGACTCAACCGAATCCCAAATGATGTGGAGGCAGGATAGTAAAAAGCTAGGAAAATTTCATGGCAAGTGAAATGGAGAAACTGAGACAAACAGCTGATTCAAACTGACCTCATCTCCCTTGTACTACCACTCCCTCAAGCATTAAGCCCTCAAAACAATGAGGCTCTGATCAGTATCAAACAATCTGAGGAACAAAGCCTCAGGTCTTTTGACCACAGACACAGTTTTGGTAAAACTAGAGGTACCATCTAGGCCTCAGTGGTGTTTCAGCTCCAGGTCCAGGAAAGCAACAAAACCAGACAAAGCAAGGCCATAGCTGCATCAGGACCAGACACAATGATCAGTGACCTCCTACCCTAGTGCCTACTAATCAGTAGAGACCATGACCCTGACCCTGTATGCTAATTTTGATGAATCAGCAAATTAAAGCGCACACCTGGAAAGTTCATGAATATTCTATTGAAATCCTCCCCGGATGCCCCCCTAAAATTCCTGCCTTTAGAAAACAGATAAAAACCCTTAAGACAAAGGACCCAGTGTGTATTCTCTCTCTATACAGTATGCCGGCACCTTCTTGCTTCAGGTATGTAACTTTGCTTTCTTTCCCCTGAGCTCTAACAGTCACCACAAGAATTGTGACCAGGGCAGCAGCAGGCAGCAGCAGGTTGTCCTGGGCTAGCCCTGTCGCTAAAGGCCCTTCTTTTGCCTGTGTAACTTGTTTCCTGAGTCCATGCAGCCCAGCTGCCTCAATTCTTCTGCCTCTGTGACTTTCTTTCTAAAAGGTCAAGGCAGCTCTCTGAGCAGCCTGCTTATACCTTCTCAAGTGCACTTTCACTGTGCATGCTAAATAAACTTCCTCTTACGTCAGAGTTCTTGGCTCTGAATTCTTTCTTTGCCAAACTCAAGAACTGAAAGCCAACATACCAGTAATAATGTGAATTTTGGGAATCCATTATATACACAAAACCTGGTCTATATAGGATCAACTGCTAGGGATAGTAAAACACTTTTTATTTAAAACAAAATTTAAACCTGCTTAACAGTCACAGTTATAACACGATTAATACCTGAATACTACCTTTTACCTACATTCACCAATTTTTAATATTTTGCCACATTCATCTTATCTCTTTCCCTGTATACTTTTATTTTTTTCCCCCAAACCATTTGAGAGTAAGTTGGCAAGATCATGAGTCTTTAACCCTAAATTCTTTGGTGTGTGTCTTCTAAGAACAAGGACACGTTCCTGAATAACTACAATACTGCAATCAGACTCAGTATGTTAGAGAACTCTTATCTAATAGACAGTCTGTATTCAGATGTCCTCAAATGTCCCAATAATCTTCCAATATTTCTTTTCCATGTAGAACTCAATCAAGAACCATGTGTTGCCCTGGCTGGTGTGGCTCAGTTGGTTGGAGTGCCATCTTATAGACCAAAAGGGCAAGGGTTGAATTACTGGTCAGGGCACATATCCAGGTTGTAGATTTGATTCCGGGTCAGAGAGCATACAAGAAGGCAACTGATCAATGTTTCTCTCTCACATTGAAGTTTCTCTTTATCTCTCTCTCTCAGCAATGAAGGAATATCCTCGGGTGAGGATTTAAAAAAGGAAAAAAAGAATCATGTGTTGCATTACATTGTTATTTCTTTGAGCCAATAATGTAAAACTGGTCCTTAGCCCATTTTTTTCCATAGCATTGACACTTTTGAACAGCATAAGCCAGTTAGTTATTCCTCAGAATGATCCTCAATTTGAGTAATATGATTCCCAATTAACCCCATAATCAGTGACATTACGTTTATCATATGATTAATATGGTGTTTGCTAGATTTCTTTGTTATAATAGTACCTTTTTCCTGAGTAAATAATCAGTACTCTGTGGGATGCTATATGAGAGTATATGAATATCCTTAGCCCAAACAAACTTTAATGCAATGGTTTAAGCATCTGTTAATCATACTTACCTAAATCAATAATTATATCAGTGGTTGCAAAATAGTAATTTATTAATTCTATCATTCCTCATGTATTACTTGGTCTCTCCTGTAAAAAGAGCTTTCCCTCTCCAATTTCTAGTATCACTTTAGACTCATGGATTCTTTTATGTATTATTCAGTGTGTTAGAATTCATTGCTATCATTATTTTTTTACTTGAATATCTTAAAGGAGAAAATGTTAAATCTTCTAGCTCCCCCGGCATTCTCCTTCTCCCTAAGTTCAGCCATTTAAGGCTTCACTTCCTGACTCCTCCTATTCCCTGATGACTTTTATTCCTAAGAGGGAAACCTGAAAGGTTACACAGATCCCAACGCCAATATTCATGCTGAGTTCCTTGAGGGGTGGGATCACATCTTCTTAATGCTGTGTCCACAGTCTCTAGCCAGGTGTCTGACAGGTAGTAAGTACCGGTTATTGTGGGATGCAGACAGGAAGTATTACTTCAACCAAGCACAAAGTGGCAGCTCAGCATCTCAATCTTTATCACAGGACAGGAAATGAAAAGTCACCTTTCCAGACTACTTAGAATGCATCAGACCCCTGAGAAACAGCAAAAAAAGCAGCCATATTTACTTGGACTTTACATGAGGTGTGGATACATTTTCCTGGTGTTTTTAAGCCACTATTATCCTGGGTTTGACACATGCAACTGAATTTACATCCCAGATGATATATTCCCTTTTGTACTTTATGCTCCTCTCATGATGGCTATTTCCAGTTCCCTGAACACACTACGCCAGTGTCTCTCAAAGGAATCACCTTAGAATCTTCTTAAAATGCAAATTCTGATTCAGTGGGTCTGGGCTGAGGACTATGACTTTACATTTCTAACAAGCTCCCAGGCTGATGCTTCTGGTCTGAAGACCACATCACATTAAAAAAAATATATTTTAAAATATGTTTATTGCTTTTAGATAGAGAGGAAGGTGAAGGAGAAAGTGAGAGAGAAAAACAGACTGGTTGCCTCTCATATGCACCCAGCCTGGGGATTGAACCCACAACCTAGTTGTGTCCTCTGACTGGGAATTGAACCCCCATACTTTTGTGTACAGGATGACACTCCAACCAACTGAGCCACACCAACCAAGGCTACACAACACTTTTTAAGTAGAAAAGCACTATGTTTCATATTTGAATGCATTTGCAAATGCTATTTTCTTTGCCTCCAATCCTTGCCTCTCCTTGTGTATCTGGAACATTCCTATTTATCCTTTAAAATCATCTCAAGGGTCATCTCTTCCTTCATTCACAAGCTGGCTTGTGAATACCTACTATGTGCCATTACTATTCTGGGATCCATGACTGTACAAGCTAAGTGAGACCTGTGCTCTCAGAAACCCCATACTGTAGTTAATACTGTAAGAGGCAAACAAACCAACCAAAAAACTGAAATTTGTAGTAAGCGCCATGGAAAATGAAGGGTGAGAGTTAATTACAAAGGCAGGGAGACTCCTGTAGGCACACCGTCACGGTGGACCTTTCACAGGGGGAGATAATTTAGCTGAGATCTGAAAAAAGAGAAGTCAGCCTTATGAATGGCTGGAGGAAGGGAAGAGCATTCCGGGCAGAGGAAGAAGCAGGGTCAATATTGAAGGAATTGAAATGAAGAAGGAGGGGCTAAAGATAGTGAGTGACGGAGAGGAGAGCTGCGAGCAGAGTTGCGAGGAGCCGAGGGTTAGGTAATGTAGGCAGTTTGGCCATGGGAGTGTGGGAGAATTTCATTGCAGCTGAAGCGGGAAATCACTGGAGAGTTTTAAGCACAGGAATGATAATATTCAATTTATGTTTTTAAAGATTACTCTGACTGCCCTATGAAAAATGTATGGAATAACAGCTAATGACAATAAGGTAACATTTATCGATTGTGCTTACTATATGCCAGACTTTGCTCTGGGTACTGATATACAAGGTGAGGCAGAAGTAGGTTTACAGTTGTTCATATGGAAAATAATATACAATAAATAATAAATTATAACACGAGCATAAACTCTGTTTTACATAGTCACAACCGTAAACCTACTTTTGCCCAGCCCTGTGTAGTAACTCATGTAGTGCTCACAATAACCATGTGAAATAGATATATTATTATTCTCAATTTATAGATGAAGAAATTGAGACAAAAAACATTAATAAGAACTCGTCTAAGTCAGAGAGCTAATATATGCTGGAGCTAATATTTGAACCCAGCTAGTCTGGCTCCAGAGCCTTGCACTAAACTACTATGCACAGGAGAAAACACGGAAATAGAGAGATTCATTAGGAGGGACTCGTAGTAGTCAAGGTGAGGGCAGTTGCTGGCTTGAACTGGAGCAGTGATAGCCAAGGCAGGAAGAGGTAGACAGACTTAAAACTTATTTGGGAGCTGCAGTTGGGAACGGGGGATGTTGAAGGGCAAGAAGCCATCAAGACTGGTTTCCAGAGTGTTGGACTTCGTGCAGATGGATGGGGGATCCATGTGCCAAGTTGGGGACGGTGGGAGGAGAAACACATATGATAAGAAATCAAGAATCATGCTTTAAAAACATATTGAGATGGTTGTTCAATATACAAACGGAGAGGAGGTGACAGCAGGTATGAGCACAGAGTTCACCACATGGGTGGGATACTCACCACCATGGCAGTGAGTGTAGCTAGAGAAGGGAGGAAGGGGCAGCAGTAAACCCGGGCTTCCTAACATGCAGAGATTGGGAAGAGGAGGAGAAAACAACAAAACTGATTTTAAAAAGATGGTGGCCAGAGAAGCAGGAGGAAAACTAGGAGGGTGTGGTATTGGAGAAGCCAAGAGAAGCAAGTGTATACAGAAGGGTGGGCAGAATGGCCTTTGACCGTTAAGTGAGAGAAGGGCAGAGAAGAGTCCATTAAATTTGAGTTTGTAGATATAATACAGTCTGCCATTGCCTGAAAATGTTCCACTTCCCCTTCTTCCACAGTAACAGTATCCCCACTAGGGCATAATGCTGTTTGGAATAAATCTCATTTCCAAGTCTCTCTTACAGCTAAGTATGTCCATGAAGCCAGATTCTGTGAACAGACGTGTTGTGAGAAGCTTCAGAGAAAGATCCTCAAAAGAGCTGACTCAACAGGCAGAACCCCCCTTGCCTTGACTGTTGCCTGGAATGTGGTTTGAATGGTTGGAGCCCCAGCAGTCACGCATGGAGAGGAGTTTGCACAGCAGTGTAGTGCGTCCAACAATAACGGTGAAAGCATGCCTGTATAGTATCAGGCACCACCTTATATATTTTTAATTCTTTAATCCTTAAAACAACCCTCAGATGTAAGGATCATTGTCTGTATCTTACATGAAAAAAAAACCAAGGCACAAGAAGGTTAAGTAATTTGCCCATGGTCCCACAATTAGAACCTGGCAGCGCTAGCACTAGTATACAAACCCAGGCCATGTGGCTTAGCTCTTAACTACTCTGCCATACTCCCTGAGGTGCAGGTTTATTGTCACGAGGTATAATCAGGCTGCCTGGCTGTGTGCTTTTTCATTCAGCTATGTGCACCTGCAGTACTGCCAGATAGAGGGAAGACAGCCAGACTACCCAGAACTGTGGTCTGGGCAGCACAGTGGGACAGAGGTAGAGAGACCTGTTACTAGAGGGATAATATTGGTGGATCGTGGACTCTGAGTGAAGACCAGGGAGGAGGGTGCCCAGCAGGAATGTGGGCCTTGCCATATTAAGATACCAGGTTCTTCTTTAAATTGGGAACCCTGAATAGGATGGCTGCATAAGTCCCTTGTAGCTCTAAACTCCTGTAATTCACTTGGCGCTTAATGAATATTTATCAGAGGAATAAATGAATAGATGTGTGTGCACACTGGCAATACATACTTTCTTAGCAAACATATAGTATAAGTAAGAATCTAATATACATTATATAGTTGCTAAGCAAATGAATATTGTCGACAAAGAGAACACCTAGATCTTTGAAAGGAGAGAAAGGCGAAAACATACACGCGCGTGCACACACCCCAACAGCATTATTTTTTAATTGCAGTACATGCATATAAGGCAAAAGCACAAGTGCTCCATATCACTGGATATTCTGGACCCAAATTATGGAGGATCTGCAGTACTTTCGGAATGTTGCAGGAGGACCCAGCAGGGCTCTCCGTCCTGCCACACTGGGCACTCATGCGCGGTACAGGTGCAGACGCAGGAGGCTGTGCATGGTGCAACTAACTGGTGGCCACCATTCCTTCATGCTTCCCTCACACACCCAGATCAGAAAGACAGGAGAGGGGTGGTGAAGAGAGGACCGACTGTGAGATAATCAGAACCCATGAGGTCTCCTCCCCTGACCGCAAGGGCCCTCCGGGATCTATTGGAGAGCATACTGAAATTTACTAGACAAGCTCCCACATGCCTGGTGTGGTACTTATTCTAACCTAAATCATAGGATTTAGTAAATGCTCACTTTAAGAACAGGAGTTCTGTACCAAGCACTATACTGAGCATGGTATGTGTATTTGCTCGTTTCAACCTCTGGGTGACCCATTGTAGTGACGAGAAAGCTGAGGCTTGGTGTTCATCCTCTGCCCCAGATTATGGATGTTAGTGGCAGTAATAGGACCTATGTCTACATGAAATCTGAGCCCTCTGTTCCTCCTCACCATCTGTTAGCATGTGGCTCACAGAGATAAAGCACTATTTTTTTCTTCTTTAAACAGAGCCGCCCAAAAAACATATTCTGGGGGACATCTCTCCCAGAAGACCAGGGCTGCCCTCTGCTCCAGCCGATCTCGCAGACCTCCACACTCCCACCTTCGGCTAGGATGCCTGATCGAGTTACTCATCCTTATGCCCATACATTAGCTAAACCCATTAACCTGACACGACTCCACTGACATCCTTTTCAACCAGCAGCCCAACAGCCGATTTAACCGATATAGATTTATTGCTCAATGCTGGAGAGGAGGGAGCCGCAAGGAAGGGAGGGGGCTAGCACCCCCTTCTCATCGATGCTGATGGGCAGCCAGCTATCCTCTCCTCCAGCAATTACTGACACTAATTAGCAGCTTACTACAGATCTGAGGGAAGAGACTGACACGGGCGCAATCGCTGCCTACCACATCCCGAGTGCGTCGGAGTCTTCAGGAAAGGCCCTTGTCAAGGGCCTGTCTGAGAAGAACTTGGCAGCTCAGAAACAGAGCAGATTGGAAGGGGTGGAGGGAGGCTATAGAAAATGGCCTCGTAACCAGGGGCCGTTCTAGTTTCTCGCTCCCAGCTTTGGTCTGGCTGTTGCTTCCTTCAGCTGAGGCTCTGGGCTTCCATCAGGAAACAGCTCTCACTGCGGGCATGCAGCTGGCTGCCAGTCATGGAGGCATATGGCTTGGATTCATGAAGCCAAGTCATTAGCCCTCTGACCCAGTTGTATGGATTATCACAAAGAACAAAGCTCCTGGGATGTGGCCATTGCAATGCTCATCATAGTGGGAAGTGTTTTGGGAATCAGCTCTATTTTCCACTTTTTAAAAAACACACCTCTTTTACATGATACAGAGGTATTTTCAAGTTTAGAAGACAGAGGTGACAGAGGAGGAAGAGGCACGTGGGGGGAGAGGAAGGTGTTTCTTAAAGGGAACCATCTGGAACAGTAGAAAATGAGCTGGGCTAGTCCAGGGTTCAGGTCTTGGTCCCAGCTCCATTGTATTGTATGACCTTGGACAAGTCACATTTCCACCCCCAGACTCAGTGGCCATGGCTGTCTTCGTAAAGTGAGGAGTTTGTTCATCTTAATGATCTTTGAGGTCTCTTTCAGTGCGCCCTTTCTCAGGTGACTGTGTATCAGAGTCCAATCACGGTGGTGAAAAACTCAGTAACATAAACTCATAAAATAATATTCATTTTTGTGCAAGAGAATCATAAATGCATATTTTTTTGCTTTATTTTTTAGTGTCAAATTAAACTAAGAAAAAGATTTGATATTCCTAAATCTTAAAAAGTGAAAAAAAACTGACTATATGACTTTGTATCCTTTGGTTTAGAGAAGCATGAAAAAAAAAAGAAGAAAAAACGTAGAAAATTGTGATTGCCCATTGTAGCTATCTACTGGGTAATAACTGTTACCGAATCCATGTCATTTAGCAAAAAGTACTGCAAAGAAAGTAAAATATTGCAGGTTTAGTATCTTAATTATGTAGATTTTACATTCAATGAACTCTTGCCAAAATAAATTGCGTATATTATCTAAAAAGCAAATGTTAATTAAAACCGTATCTTGATGGTGTGTGTGGTTCACAAGACATTCTGTGCACACAAGATTATATGGCACACATTAGCTACAGTCAACTCGACGAAGGTCCGGGTCATCTCAGTGATTCATGCGAAGGCAGACCGTGCTGGCTGCTGCTGGCGTCTGACAGCCACGCTCAAATATTTATATAGAAGATGCAGCTTGATCCCAACTTATTTTTTCCGAGGAGCAGTGTCTCTGCCTATTTCAGGCTCATAAATAGCACAGCTGACTTGAGTTGCCATTAATTAGCTGTTTAACAGGAAGTTACCTAGCAATTGCTGCATCCAGGTTGGAGGGGGAAAAATAAATAAATAAACCTTCCAGCAAGGAAATGAGACTGGGAAACAGACACAGAGAAGTGGAGGTCACCAGATTCATCACTTGTCTCTCTCTCTTTGCTACCCTGAGCTTGGATGTCCCCAAGACCAGACCATCATCCATTCACCCTGATAGGTGGGTAATTGCATTCTTGAGCTGCAGCATCTGGTCTTTTTTTGAACATCTTCACTGCTGAGCAGTGTATATAAAGAACAAGATCCAAATGCTGCAGAATTGATTCTTCCACCCTATCCAGGAGGCACTGCTCCAAAGCTGGTTTAATTATAGGTGTTTAGACATACTGAGATGAATACCTAGGGAACAACTGTTCCACAGCACTGCTCTGGCAAAGCATGTCCTTTCTTTTCTTCTCCCCGCCCCCCCCCCACTTTCCATTTTAACAAATAGTCGACGGTGTGTTTCATGTAAGTGATCTGTAATCAAGGGAACACTAAAATGCCAAGTGTTAGGAAAAGGTCAGGAGAGGGTTTTCAGACAGGAGCCTGGAGCCACATTGTGGCCACAAATGGCAAGGCTGTCACTTCCACGGACTTCCAGGGACAATTAGCTTCTACGCTACTACCAAGACACCCTCATGGAAACTCAGGTATGTTCAACAAGCCGCTCTCCACCTGTGTCTGAGGATCATTGAAGAATGGCCTTTAGATGTTGGCCTATATTGCAGAAGTTCCTAAAGCAGTAGCAGCTATGGAGGCAAACAGAGCTGGGTTTGTGTCTCGTCACTACTTAGGAGATAGACGTATGATGGTAAGCAAGTCACCTCACTCCCCGGAGCTGCATTTTCACTGCCAACTGGGGCTGAGAATGACTACTCATAGGGGCAGATATGAGGGTTGGTTTAGAAAATGAGTGTAGGCGCTTAGCCTTAGCATAGCACCAGATTCTTAGCAATACCTAGGAGCAGCTGCGATCTTTCATTCGCAATCCATCTATACATCATCCATACACACAGTCAGCTTTTGCAGTGTTGACTTGGATAATTTAGTGTCAAATTTATGCACACACACATTTAGAAAAGAAAATATTTTGAGGATAGAGGAACTATTGAATGAATAACCAGCGAGCTGGTCTAATATCCCCAGGAGCAGTGTACAGGGTCAGGGACAAAGAGGGCCAGGGGACAAAGAGGGACAGGGGAAAGGGTATCTTCTATCTCTGTGTACTGGTCATATGCCTTCTTATTCTCAGGTTCCATTCCTGCTCTTCCAGGAACCTCAAAATCTGCATTTCACACATTGTCTTGCCTGGTAACTTTTGCTTAGGCTCTGTCAATTGGGAGATCTGGGAGGATGCTGTTAAGGACAGGAAGAAAGGAGAAGGAACTTGCTTCCTGCTTCCAGATTCTGCCAGCATCCTTTCAGCAGCAGGGGACAGCTAGGACCTTTGGCATCTCTGGGCAGTTTCCTACCTTACAGTGCAAAGCCTCTTCCTGGATTCCAGGGCCAGAGCTTAGCGACATCTCCACAATCTCAGCACCAGCCCGGTGGTGCCCCTGGAACCCCAACAACAGCCGTGTGGTGTTAGCACAGAATTCCTATCACCAGCCAGTGACCTTGCAGCGCAGCACCTGGACATTCCAGCACAAGCCATGTAGTACCTGCCCAGGTAAGCCCTTCTCACCGATTCCAGAGCAGGCTGGTCCCCCAGACCCTCGGCAGTGCAGTGTAGCAGGAGGAAACCACCAGGCACTGGAAACACCCTAGCTTTCCTCACATCCACTCTGTATGTGTAGTACCTGCCTCCTATACTCGCTACTCTCTGACCTACCTCACCTTTCCCTTTTTTACTTTCAGACTTTCAAATTGTTTTATAACTAATCCCCTGTATTAAGCTTCATTAGTATGAAATATCAAATGGGGTTTGTCTTCTCCAGATTGGACCCTGACCAATATGCATCCTGTACATTTGAATGTGCACATTGAAACCTGAGATGGAGGGGAGATTAAAAAGGCTGTTTTAAAAGCCTGTACCCTTTAATCCAATAATTCTACTTCTGCAAGTCTTAAAAGTGACCTAGGCTAACTCCTTTTCTTCCTTCAAGCTTCACTTACCTGTTAGTGAAGCCTCATAGAGGCTTTTCAAGTCTTTGAATTTAAATAACTCATCTGCACATAGCATTTTTTCCTTCATAGCATTCGTCTTGATTTGTAATAATATAAGTCTGTGCTTCTATTTGCCTTTCTCTCCATTAGGCAGAAGTCAATAAGAGCAGAAACAATAAATGTCTGTCTGATCTCTGGTCTCTACAGCACCTGGACAAATGCTTACGTTGTTACCTTGTTACCTTGTACAGGTGCTCAAAAAACGCCTGCTACATGAATGAATGAAAGAATGGTCAAAGATGTCCATTGTGTCACCATTTATACATAATGAAAAACTGTAAGTGACCTACATACCCACTATGACGAAAATGAGTAAATATACAAAAAATTCACTCAGTTGAGCAGTATAAATATAATAGCTAGCCTGATGCAAATGTCCCTCAAAGTGTGGTCCATGAGCCACAGGCCTCAGAAATCACCTGGAATGTTTGCTGAAATTTAGATTCCCAGACACCACCCCCACATTTTCACAAGTTCTTCAGACGACTTTCATGCACCCTAACTCTGAGGAATCCCTGGTCTAACAAGTAATTATTCATGCAAATTGCAGAGATTTGGCACTGACTTGAAAAGTGTGTATTGCCATTGTGGTTGAGTAAAAACAAAAATAAAAGCAACCAACTGTATAAACAGAAAACAAGGGCAATCATATAGCTAAGTTAAATAAGCACGCAGATAGGAAGGTAAATAAATAAAAAAGGCTAATATATCAACATTTCTTTTAATCAGAGAAAAAGAACTGGAAGAAAATAGATCAAAATGTTTCTCTTTGGGGAATGGCAAATTTGCTACTCTGTATTCTTTAACATTTTCCAAATTTCTGATAATAAGTATGTACTTTGCAATGGAAAAAAACACCAAACCAAATTTCTATGTCCTAAAAGAGATGTTTAGCAGATTGCCCAGGCCAGTAGAAAACACCAGGTCAGGATCTCTGATCTCTACTCTCCCTCCTGGGGTTCTTTTCACCCATAGGGAGCATGATGTGATCATTTCTGTAAGTCTTATCCCGTCTGCGTGAACACCAGAGCTTGGCAGCTGGCAAGCCACTGAAATTTCATACTTAAGACATCAAAGCTGGTGGCCTTGCTTTCAATTTCCTCCAGCTCATCTTCTTAGGAGAAAAATTTCTTGAAAGCACTTGATCCCTTGAAGTTATTGGGCATCACATTTAACCAAAGCCCCGCTCGGGATAGAGAAGCAAAATTGGAGCGAGCCCACCCACACTATATTACAGGCTTGGGTATGTACACGACACTGAGGGGGAAAAGGAACCAAGCAGCCCATCAGCTCAGAGCCCTTAGAGTCCAAGTCCAGACAGACTGTACAATTATTGTCACGGGAGGAAGAGGGAGGATAGCAAGTGTGGCAGGAGTTAATCTTGGGAGAGGCTGCCTTTGCAGCCCAGGCTGGAGCCTACCATTACCCAGAAACAGCATAATCACATGCTGTTAGGCTGTCTCCCAGGAGGAGGTTTTTAGGTGAGCCCTTTGACGTCCTTAAAAATAGAGTCCCGCTCAGCGGAGCTGCTTGGTGGGGACGATGGTTCCAGCCAGCTGCCAGTCCTTCAGCTGGCAACCCTGTGCAGAGACCCCAGGCCTTCTTCCTCACTGCTCCATAAAGAAAGACACTCTCTCAGCCAGCTGAGAGAAAATGATTCCTACCTCCCACAGAGTAATAGGCAAAAATGCTCCCTGACAGGGCAACGTGGGCTGCAACAGCCAATCAAGTGCCTGGGAGCAGGAGATTTGCCAGGCATTGACAAAGCCCAGTGCAGTCTGCTGGGCCGGCCTTCCTCTCTCCCAGACAATGAGATTACCATAAAGACCTTGGCAGCAGCCTCTTCCCCTGGTCTCTTGACTCCAGTTTTCCTGCTACTTTAACACATTTTAACACAGGTAAACCTCTCCGAAGCCCAGATTTCATCAGGTCCAAAAAAACAAGAAGTACAACATCGAGGGTGATTTTCACTGCCCGGCATACAAATCCTTCCATATTCGAGTTCCAACCAATATTTCTTAATGTGTGATAATGGCAGTGTGTCTGGAGTACTCACTACATACTAGGCAATATTCTTTGGGCTTTGAAAAGTGTAGTTCATTTTGCTTTCAAAATAACTCTATGGAAAATACTAATGAGCCCCATTTTATAGAGGAGGAAACTGGGGCACAGACAGGTTAAACAAGGCAAGGAATCGGGCAGCGTGCGACACAACCCACACAGGAGCACCAGTAAGCACTAAGCTCTACTGCATCCCGGTCGTCCCTAGAAGGAATGGACCCCACCAGCCAGGCCAGTCTGACACTTTGCTCTGAACACACTTGCCCTACTCCTCCGTTCTCTCCTGCATCCCCCTCCTCCCCACTGAGTAGGCGGGACTCAGGCCCAGGCCCAGGCCCACGACCAGATCTGAGGGCCCAAGGTATTAACACCCCCTATGCAGGGTAGGCCAGTCTTGGAGGGAGGTGTCTGTCCCCAAGGACATCCCAAGGACACAATGTTTTAAAAATTAGATTTATATCTCAAATAGGTAAATTATATTACATGAATTATATCTCAGTAAAGCTGTTTTAAAAAATAAAGAAAGCAGCCATAGACAATGTGTAAACAAATGGGGCGGCTGTGTTCCAATAAAACTCTATCTACAAAAATAAATTATATTTCAGATTTTACGCTAGTTACATGTGGGAGTGGGGTGGGGTGATGGTATATTTTCAAGACCCCAGGCTTTGGAGGAAGACAGAACTTAGTTTTGGTCCTGGATCCTTCCGTTCACTGTGTGCCCCTGGACATGTCACTATGCTCCCAAGTCTCGATGGCCATTGCTGGGAAATAGTGATGGGCCCACCTCCTGTTGCAGGGAGGGATAAAGTCCAAGACATTCATAGCACGCCTGACATAATCAGCACTCAAAATCAGGAGTTCTTTTCCGACTCCAGCTCTGTGTCTGAAGCCCTGTGTTAAGAGCTGGGGATACAAAAATAAAGAAGTCACCATTCTTGCCCTCGAGCAGCTCCGCAGTTTAATGAAGCTTACACACATGGACATTGCCATATATACACACACACACACAGCATCACGGGACAGGTGATGCCAAAGCACTCGAAAGGAGCAGCAAACGCAGCCCTGGGGGAGAGGCAGGCAAGGGCGTCTTCCCAGAGCCCAGAGGGAGTAAAGCTTGCGCTAGGCCTTGGAAGGTGAAAGGATACAGACCTTACATCACACAGCCTGGTTCTAACCCTTACTCTGCCACTATTGCTGGGTGACCTTAACCGAGGAACTTCCCCTCTCTGAGCTCTGGCATCTGTTCCATCTGAAAAAGGAGGTAATAAATACCACCTAACTTGCAGTGTTGTGAGATTCACAGGAGATAATAAACAAAAGTGTTGTGATGGCAAAGCTTGGAATGAATTGAGGGACTAGGCTAGATGTCAGATTAGGGAGAGTCTTTTTAAAAATAAAAATTATTTTCTGGGGACATGGCAATTTATAGGGTTTATCATATATAGTCCTCACAACCACCCAATGAGATGGCTAAACTGGTCCCATTGTTACAGATGCAAAGAGAAGTAAAAAATAAAAATGTAAAAGCCTGTGAATCTTTACATCATGTGCCAGTGAGTTGAAAGAAGTGTTCCTCTGTGTGTGTGTGTATGTGTGTGTGTGTGTGTGTGTGTACTTGTATTCATTTGTATTTAAAACAAATCCACTTGAAGAAACTTATTCCTAATTAAAGCCCAGGGGAGGCCAAGCAGACTGAATAGCTCCACGTCATTACAGCCACCCTCCTCCCAGCCTAACACAGATTTATGGAGTTTATTTTTCTTAAGTTGGTCTAAGTGCTTCAGGTGTACTACCTGATTTACCTTTATGACATTCCGATGTAGTTAGAGGCAGGCAATATTATTTTCATTCTATCGACGCAGCTATTAAGGCTGAGAGGAGAGCTAGCTGAGTCCGTGAACTTCTGGCACAAATGGGGACCTTGAAGATCATTCGGTCTGACCCTCCTGCTGGGGCTCTCACGCCCTCAACAGCATTCTTGACAAGGTCTTATCCAGCTACTGTCTGGCTATTTCCAGGGACAGGGAGTTCACTGTAGGAGAGAGAACTCTAAGTGTGGGCTTGGGAAAGCTCTTCTCTGCAAGACTGAGTTGGAGCCTTTCTGGGCTTTGAGAGCTGAGAGACCTGAGTTCAGTTCCCAGCTCCATTAGTCACTAGCTGCCAACTGGTCAGTCAATCTCCCCAAGTTTCCATACCCTCTCATATAAGACTAGACTACAAAATGTCTACTTTCTGAAGTTGTTTTTGTGACTAAATAAATGATATATATCAAGGCACTGTGGCTAATATAAAACATCACAAACATGCTAGTTAGCATTAGTTTCATTATTATCATAAAGGCTTTTGACCTTGACAGGTATCATCATGCATTGTTGTTGGACCACAAATTGGCATTTTGGATGGACATAGTGGCCCATCTTCTTCTACAACATTTAAATATACACATCCCTTTGAGCCACATATCTACTTCTAGGAATTTACATATCTAATTTCACGTGTGTATAATACACATTCGAAGATATTATTTATCACAACATCATTAGTAACTTTAACATACTGGAAACAACGGTAACGCCTTTCAGAAGGAATGAATTAAATACATTATAACGACAATACAATGAAATACACTGTTGTATTGTTAGGAGAATGAAGTCTTTCTCTATGTGCCTGCATGGACTAATCTCTAAGATATATTATTGAGTGAAAATGTAAGCTGCAGCATGGAATATATTGTATTAAAAAAGTAAAGTAAATATAAAATACCCACACATGCACATATGTATATTCTTAGACTGCGTTTGGAAAAATACATGAGAAGTTGGTAACAGTGGTTGCCTCTTGGAAAGAAAATCGAGGAACTAAGTTTTTGTTGTATGTATTTGGCACTGCTTTAATTGTTTTAATACAAGAATATGGGCTCCTTTTATAGCAACAGAAATAAAAGCGCCATCAAAATGCTGACTTTCTAACTAGACATTAGGTCCAAGGGAGCAAAAGCATAACACGCCCCTCATCTCAAAAAATGTCCCTACCCTGAGCCACAGGGCCAAGCCTCAGAGCTGCCCTGTTTCCCCTTTCTCTCCCATCTGATGAAAAGCACCTCCCATCTGCTGAACTTTTCACACAGAGCCAGGACCTGATTCCTCCCTCCATGCTGGGCTGGCCCACCATCCTCTCTCACTCAGACCTCTGCACTACTCTCCCCACTGGTGTCCAGGCTTCTTTCTGTTCTCACTTCCCGGAGTCTCTTCCCCACAGAGAGAGAGAGGCCCAACTGAACTTTTTTTAAAACCTAAGTGAAATCAGGTCAATTCTATGCTCAAAACCCCCGAGCAGCACAAATATCCCCACCATTGCCCTAAGGCCTCAGCCACGCCTTCTACCTCATCACCTAATTCACTCCTTTTGCTCATGCTGCTCCAGCCACATTGGCCCCATGGCTTCCCTATACTCTCTCCCACCTTTGCACCAGCCTTTTCCTTAGCCTGGAAGGTACTTCCCAAATCACCCCTTGTGGCTGGTTCTTACTTCCTTAAAGGTCACCTTGCCTCTCCCTTCCCCACCTCTATGACACAGCACCTCTATCACTCTATGCCCTCATCTTGCTTAGTTATTCTACATGGTACTATGCCCACCTGGCACTATTTTATTCATTGGTTTGTATAGTGTCCTCCCCCTCCCCACTAGAGAGCAAACTTCAATATCATTCTCAGCACAAAGCACAAAGGAAGGTACACAGAGTCACTAATAAACGCCTGTTGGCTTCAGTGGGACCATTTATTAGTATAATAAAATGAGAACTAGAACAGAAAAAGGAGACCTTAATTCTTGTTCTCACCTAGTTACACACTATGACATTAAATAGACTCTCAAATGGTAGTAAAGACCTGCTTCTTCCAGCCCCGTATTTCCAGGTCTCCTGTGGTCTCTAAAGGTTGTGATATAGGGACATCCTTTTCAGTATTTCAAGGTATCAGAACGGTTTTCCTAACATGTGTTCTGTGGGGTACTAACACATTCTCCTCCGGAAATAAAGAACCCCAAGGTAAAAACTTTCCTTCCGTTTCTTGCAGTGCCAATGGACCTATTTTCCACATTTCCCCCCTCAGAACATGTGTATATGTGCATGTGTGTGTCTACATGCGTGTGTGTGGTTCATCTCACAACACAGGTATCCAGCAGAATACATTGGAAAGAGCTGGACTAGTCAGATTCACAGCCATGACAATATCAATGGGTAATACTAATGTCCACATTGGATAATATAGGCTTGCCATTGTGTAGGTGGGGAAGGAGGGAAAGAAAGATGGAGGGAGAAAGGGAAGGAAAGAGGGAAGAGTTTGGGAATCCCTGTACAAAAGAGGAGGAAGAAATTAAAACAGGGCAAGCAGAAGCTGAGTAGAGTGCGCAGCCTGAGAGCCTAAACTTCCAGAGCAGCTTTGCCCTGGAGAACCCCCATCCTGTGAGATGTTACTATTTGTTCCATGAAAAATACATTCATGGACAAGGAAGCTGAGAAATGCATATCATGATAAACCTTTTATTTAAACATATGATGCCCATAAGCATGATAAAAGTTCTCAGAAGTTTTATAGTTAAGGACCCTGTTTATCATTGTGTTCCTCAACTTTCTTTTGACTACTAAACTTTTCTTCCTTTTCTTTCCTTTATTCCTTCCTTCTTCCTTCCTTTCCTTCCTCCCTGCTCCTTCCTTGTCTGAATGGAAACAGAGAATCTAGAAAACAAGGACAGAAAGCAGAGACTCAGGCTGAAACCCTAGAATAACCCCATGTCCAATAAGTCACCACCTCCTGAAGCTTTCCACATGATTCTCCTCTCTGTAAAGAGTGGAACGGGAAGACCGAGAGGAACAGAGGTCCAAGCTTGTGTTCATTTTGCATACAGTGACATGTGGTGTGCATAGGCTAAACAGACTGGCCATGTGTGGTCAAACCCCCAGAAGCCAGCTCCTCAGGCAACCAGATTTATGACATCAGGCTGGCAAGCCACACCTCTCCATTTAAGCATCCATGACTTGGGGGCATTAATAGTGACAAAGGTCAAGCACAGGCATCTGTTGTGGTCCTGGATCTACTACTGGCAATTAGCCATTCATTAGGCGAGGTAAAAATTCTCCCTCACTGAACTCTCAGTGTCCTCTACCAAATTAGTTTAGGACAGAGAGCAAGTCTGATGTGACATCATGTGCTGGGCCCTCCTATAGCCCCTGAGATAGGTTGAATGAATGTGAATGGATGAATAAATAATAGCAGTGAGTGAATTTGAGTCTCACAGTCATCCTGTACGTAACAGGCTAAATCATAAACCTCAAAGGGTGATTATGAAGATTTAGTTAAGTGTTAAACACTTTTTGGTTTCTCCTTCTACCAGAAATCGCACTAATAAATAATGAATAGCATTAATAATAAATGCCTCCACAACATGGGAAGACAATTTCAGTAGGAATGGAGAAAGTGCAAACACAGGCCATAATTTTCACTTCCAAATTTCATGCAAGTGTAAATCAAACATAATCCAAGAATTATGTGAGGTGAGAAGAATTAGCGAGAACACTCATAACAGACAAACATTTGGGTGTTAAAGTCACTGGACTAACAAGTACCTTCCTTCAGTGGCCACCTGGCAAGTTTGCAACCTGTTAAACAAGGCTGAGTGAAAGTGTGAAACATCAAAAAATATGTTAAATTTGGAAAGCATCTTGCCTATTCATAAAGCAGTTTCTTATTACTCTCTCCATTAATTGGTTTATTTATTCAGAAAACAGCTCATGAGCACCATGTATGGATCAGCCACTTTGAAGGATACCCGGGTAAACCACGCACTTCAAGTATCTGACTGGGTGATGGAAGAAACAGACAATTTGAAACAATCTAATTTGAAGTTTGGAAGTACCCTGTAAAAACAACCAGGTATTATAATATCAGTTTTACAGTCTAATAAACGGAGGGACAGAGTTTTGCTGACTGAGAACTCCAGCTGGAGTCTGACCAGATGTGTAAATCGCTGGATCTACTACCTTCTCAATGGGGAACCTGGGATAAGTTCCTTAAATACTCTGTGCCTCCATTTACTCATCTGATGAACAGTAATAATTGGCCCTCCTTCAAATGGATTCAATAAGTTAATGTAAGGTTAAAAAACATTAACAAAGCACTTGACATATACAGCCCCTCCATAAATGCCAGTTATCCTATCATCATTTTTATTATTAACATTATTATCAATGGTACTAGTATTAGATTTACCTAAAGTCACAGGATTAATAAGCTTCAGAATAGGATTCAAGGCAACATTCTCTAAGACCAATAGCTGAGCCCTTTCCATACAAGATAGTAGATTGATAAACACAGAATTGTGGAAGGAACTCAGTGGTCTTCAACTCTAGTTTCTCTTCTAGTGACTAGTGGTTATTCTATCCCTCATCAAGATCCTTTACTGCCTACTTTAAAAGTTAACCCACGAGGACCTGTCACAATTAGAGAAATATGGCTTGAGTTGAGTCCCACTGTCACTTTCTAACTTTGCCCATTAGTCATTGTTCAGACTCTAGAGTAACAGAGAAAGACTTGGCCTTCTACGTCATGAGAGTCTTTTGGAGCCCGTGACTACATTCTGACAGGCCTCTAGGATGATTAACAACCAGCATTTTCAGCATGAAATGGGTCACACTAGAAATACATGCAAGCAATGTACAGGATTTATGGTAACATTGCTTGTCCTAAGCAAGAGGGCTGTGCCATTTTTATTCACTCACACATTCATCAAGCCTCATTTATGTGTCAGGAGCTGGGCTAGACACTGGGGTCACAGAGAACAGAACATAATCCTTGCTCTAAGACTTTCATACTTGAAAAATACTCACAATTTCTCTAGGATCAATTAAGGTCACAAAGGAAGTTAATGGAAGGCTTGACTAAATATAGAAGGCAAAGTTGTGATACTTCACAGATAAAAACTTAGAAATGGTCATAGGCTGATGATATAGAGAGGACTCAGTTTTCTCTAGGGCTTACCATGATTTCCTTTGACCTTGGACATGGAGTTTGCTGATGAATTTCAAGGCTGTTGTATGGGATGTCCATTTCTGCTCCTTGACAAGAACTCCTTGGGGTATTTAAAAATACATTACCTGATGTGATATCTGGAGCATATTCTCATGGATGGTTACACAAAGTCATGGTTCCGCTCCTTGCTCTGCCACCAAGACTGTGTGATTGATGGCCTGGGTGCCAGTGACCCTGGATCAAATCTCTTAATGTTCCTTCCTCCTCTACAGAAGAGAGAGGACAGTGGAAGTTCCCAGGCACACTGGTCCACTGTGTGGATGGATTGTTTCTCCATGCCCATAAAACTCTCTGAGTTCCGCTGAGAAAGGTACAATTATTATGATCCCCTCAAGAGTACTCCTTCCTTTGTATTGAAACTAAAATTGTACTTAATCTCATTAACTGCATATTACATATTGGTCACCTACCAAGAACTTGCAAGATTTCATATGTAAATTAGCGTGGGCCTAGATGCCTGGAGCCAAAATGGGACAACAAGCAAGTGAGGTATGAGAGATGCTGAACTAGGTGTCAGGGGGCCTGGATTCTCCACTTGGCTCTGTCCCTTGGTTCTGTGTGGCCTCGGGCAAACTTCTGCACCTCTCTTCTGTTTCCCTGGCATTTATCAAGTGAATATCATGATGCTATCCTTATTTTCTCTGTCTTGCAGTATGGTCATGAGGTTCACACAGCAATACAGACATGAAGGAACTTTGCGAATAGCAAAGCCATGTATGAACATTAGCTATAACCATTGTAGATGGAAGATTATCTCAAAATTTATAAGTCATGGGCTGAAATCTTGGGACACAAACTCCTAAAATAATGTTATTCATAGGGGTCAGGCTCCAAGCCAAGTTATACAATCCCACTTAGCCCCAAATTAAAAAACAATACCCTATAGGGATAAGGAACAATTTTCATTACAGCAAATCACCTTTGATCATACAGTTTCTTAGGAGAAAGGCATTCTGGATTTCAAGTCCTCCAGAAGACATCTCACTTCCCAGGAGCCTTAGGTAGTGAGAGGTCACAAGCTTGGAAACCAGGTAGGCTGAGTTCAAGTCTCCTCTCTGGTACTACCTAGTTATATGACTATAGGCAAATGAATTAACTTCTCTGATCTCCCATCTCATCATCTGTGAAATGTGGCTGATGATGACTACCTTGTGACCATTAAATGAAGCTCACAGTAAGTACTACACTGAAGACAGTTCCCTTCTTACCCCTGAAGAACTTGCTAACTCTCTTTGTTTGCATACAGAAGGCACCTTTCTCCAGCGCTACAATAGCATTCTCTTCTTGGAAACCTGAGATCTGGATAGAGGACAGCTGCCCCATAGGGTGATAACTCCAGCCTCAGTCTCCCTCATTTACACATGAGTAAGTGAACAGTAACCTCAAGCTTGAGGGAACCATCCAAAGCTACTGATGTCACCTCCTCATCCAATAGGAGCAAACTAGTGGCAAAAACTTCTCTAGTGTAGTGAAACTACTCTGTATGACACTACAGTGGTAGATGAGAATCGTTATACAATTTCCCAAACCCACAGAATGTACACCACCCGAGAGAACCCTGCTGTAAACCATAGACTTTGGGTAATAATGATGGGTCAAGATGGGTTCATCAATTGTAACAAATGTACCACTCTGAAGGGAGGTATTGATAATGGGGAAGGCTATGCATGTGTAGAAACAGGAGGTATATGGAAAATCTCTATAATTTCCCTTCAATTTTGTTATGAACACAAACCTGCTCTAAAAGCATAAAGTCTTTATGTTAATTACGTAATGTGGTAGGAGTGTACCACATTACACTGATACCCATGATGCATGAACACGGTAGTAGCTCTACATTCTTGCCAACATTTGGTGTTTTCTGTCTTAATTTTGGCCATTCTGGTGGGTGAGCATCTCATTGTGAAAAGTGGATTTTTAAAAGACTTAAAGTCACCTGAAAATAATTTAAATGAAACATCTATAAGGCACAGAATTTTTCAGGGAATTATATTTCTAGTTGTAGTATTATTTTGGATGCCTGGTAAACTAGAGAGTTAACAGAAGGAAGAATCACATTCTGTCAACGTCAAAAAGTATAGCTGGTGTATAGCTGGTGTAATATGCTTCTGTTCCAGAGACCCTTCCAGGCTCTTTATGTGCATCACCCCCAGTAACTAACATGTACTGAGTGATGACTATGTGCCAAATATCAAGCACTTTACTGATATACTTTAATCTTCTCCATAACTCTACCGAGTCAGTATAGAATGTCATTTTTCATGGGCGAAGAATCTTATTTTCCCAGACCAGTAACTGATGAGGCCAGGATTCGAACCCACATCAGCCTAACACTAAGATCCACACTCAGGGCATGCCTTTCCCTGTCTCGATGCCACAGGCTCATCCCAAGATGGAAGACATTATGCCATGGATCCTTCTCTCTTCGTTTAGTTCAAATTGCCAAGCCTCCTTAAAGTTTCCATCTGAGCAGCCGGTAAGGCAGGGGCATGACTCTGCTGGCTCAGCACTCTGCTGAAAGATGAAACCAAATTTCTGTGATCCAGGCAGCGATGAGTCTGCCTCCCCGAGGGCAAGTCATTTCTGGCTGTTTCAATTCCATTCACTTAGCAACCTCTGAGACTCCATCTCCTTTCCTTCTCTGAAAGTTAAACTCAAGGCCTAATTGAGACATACATCTCCTGCCATCGGCTTCAGGCCCAATGCTGTCTCATGTCTGCTACAGAGGATAATCGGAGCGACAACCTGGCATTCGTAACAGCACAGCTAGTGTCACCTGGGAGACAGGAGGGATGAGTGGCGAAGAGCATCTGTTCTGGAGTCAGAGGGACCTGAAGCTAACTCCTAACTGTATCACATTCCAGCTGTGTAAGTTCTGGTAAATTGTTATCTTGCTGAACCCTACTTTTTGCATCTGTAAAATGGCCATAATAACTCCAATATATGCATCATGGAGCTCTTGGGAGGCTTAATTGAGGTAATGACTGAAATATTCACCAGTACTCAGGAAAAGTCAAATATTATTACGGTGGTTGGTTAATGCTTCTGTCTTCATTTGAGATTATTAACAAGTGAAAATGAGTGCTACTGCAGGAGCAGTGAATGTCTACAGGTCAATGTCAGGAGCAGAGCATGAAATCTGACATTTATTCAATAGCAACTCAGTGCTGGGTAACTACAGTAATATTTATAGTGCTTGCATTTATAATGAATAGTATTCCCATTTTACAGATAAGAAAAACAAGTCACAAAATGATTAAGTAACTACCAAGGGCATTAAGGAGTCAGAGTCAGGATCACCATGAAAAAGAAAAATAACCACATAAAAAGTACCCTAGTTATGGCTCTGGCTGGCGTGGCTCAGCAGATTGAATGCCAGCCTGTGAACCAAAGGGTCACTGGTTTGATTCTCAGTCAGGGCACATGTCTGGGTTGTGGGTTAGGTCCCCAGTAGGGGCCATGTGAAAAGCAACCACATATTGATGTTTCTCTCTCTCCTCCCTCCCTTCCCCTCTCTCTGAAAATAAATAAATAAAATCTTTAAAAACTTCCCTAGGCGTATAATGAATGGGGGTGGGAGTGGTGTCCATGGTTGCTGGAAGTGTTCTTTTCTAGGGAAAAGCTCTGACTTGGCAGGTGGAGAAGGAAACTTAAAACAGATCTCTATTTTTGCAGTGGATAGAGCATAATGAATGCTAAACAAAGATGTAAAAAGAAATGGATGGTCTCAGCCATTGAAAGACCTGTTTTTAATCTCAGGCTTCATATTTCTCCTGAAGTGTGACCTTGATCATCTTGAACCTTGGTTTCCTAACTAGAAAATGGGCACATTTTTAGAGAATCACTAAGGCAACTGTGTAATGAGCTATGAAGCCCTATAGGCAAATTATTCCGAAGAAGACAGAAGCCCTTAAGTAATCACCCTTGTGACTGTAAGGCTCTCACAGCCATTTCTCACATGTGCCAAATGATTTTCCATCTGTGATCATTGGTTGGAGCCTGGGCTTCAGTCACATTTAACTCAGCCTACAGTCTGAATTAACCCTCTCCTCTGCCTCTCCCAGTCCAAGCCACCATCTGTTCTTGCCTCGTCAATGATGTACACACAACCACTCTTCCTGCTTTTCCTCTGTCTCTTTATTTCATTATCACCCTTTTTTCTTTTAAACACGTAAGGCACATCATGTCACCCACCTGCTTGGAACCTATTAGTGGTTTCCAGTTGCTTCAATAATTAAATGCAAACTCTTTTCAAGGGCCTAAAACACTACCATGTTCGAGGCCCTGCTGACCCTTCCAACCACACCTGACCCCCTTCATTCTGCTGCAGGTCCACTGTGCTCCGGCCACATGGCCTTCCGTCTTCTCTGTGGCACAGCCACTCTTGTTCCCCCCTCAGGACTCTTGCTCCAGCTCTTCCCTCTGTCTCCAATGCACTCCCCACAGTTTTCACATGGCCATCCCCTCCTGTTTGTAGTCTTGGCCCAAATAAGTTCTCAGAAAGGCCCTCCCTGACTAATGCCAACTAGTCCCTGAGCTTGCTCCCTGCTGCAACACCCTGATTCATTTATTCATGACCACTATTTTTTCATCCTCACCTGAGGACACACTTATTGATATTTAGAGAGAGGAGAAGGAAGGGAGAGAGAGAGGGAGAGAAACATCAACATGAGAGAGAAGCATTGATTGGTTGCTTTGTACGCACTCTGACCAGGGACTGAACCACTGCAAGCAAGTGAGCCACATTGGCCAGAACTCGTTGTCCCAATTTGATACTGTTTTGAGTTAGTCATTTCTGTTTTTTTATTTCCTAATTGCTACCTTGTCTGACTACAGTGTAAGTTCCAGGAGAGTAGAGGCCTTGTCTTGTGTGTCTCCTATTCTTTAAATTTGGTCTGACACATCATTTTTGCTTCATAAATATTGATAGAAAATACATACTACTAATGGTGGAACCATGTGGTAATGCAGCCACACAGGGAAGGAGCCCAGATGTGGGCTACCTGACTATCCCCGGTTGATCTGGGTCTTAGGTTGCTTGGGAAGGGGGTGAGGGTGGTGAGAGCAGCCTAAAATCAATTTGGTCAGTTATGCCTGCCCAGCCAGTCCAGCCTGGAGTTGCTTAGATAGCATCCCACTTGTATCAGAAGACAAGTTGCAAAACTGTGCTCATGAGAGAAGGCCACCAGCATCTACAGCACCTGCAGCATCCCCTGGGACAGGTGGGG
>PVKM010009149.1:0-37502 GCA_004027735.1 Carollia perspicillata | reverse complement strand
TTTAATGTGTTGCTGGATGCGGTTTGCCAATATTTTGTTGAGGACTTTAGCATCTATGTGAATCAGTGATATTGGCCTGAAGTTTTCTTTCTCTGTTGTGTCTTTATCTGGTTTGGGGATTGGGATGATGCTGGCTTCATAAAAGGAGTTTGGGAGTCTTCCATCACTTTGGATTTTTTGGAATAGTCTGTGAAGGATAGGGGTTAGCTCTTCCTTAAATGTTTTGTAGAATTCTCCTGTGATACCATCTGATCCAGGGCTTTTGAGTGTCAGGAGTTTTTTTTTTTTTTATTACTGCTTCAATTTCATCTGCTGTTATTGGTCTGTTCAGGCTTTCTGCTCCTTCTTCACTGAGTTTTGGAAGATTGTATTTTTCTAGAAATTTGTCCATTTCACCTAGGTTTTCAAATTTCTTGGCATATAGCTCCTCATAGTAATTTCTTATAATCCTTTGTATTTCTGTGGTGTCAGTTGTAATCTCTCCTCTTTCACTTCTGATTGTGTTTATTTGTGTCCTCTCTCTTTTTTTCTTGATGAGCCTGCTTAAAGACTTGTCAATTTTGTTTATCTTTTTAAAAAAAAAACAGCTCCTGATTCATTGATCCTTAGTATTGTGCTTTTAGTCTCTATGTCATTTAATTTTGCTCTGATCTTGGTTATTTCCTTTCTTCTACTAGCTCTGGGCTGTCTTTGTTGTTGTTCTTCAAGTTCTTGTAGGCCTAGGGTTAGGTTATTTGTTTGAAATGTTTCTATCTTTTTTAGGTAGGCCTGTATTGCTATGAACTTCCCTCTCAGGACTGCCTTTGCTGTGTCCCATAAGTTTTGGGTTATTGTGAGTTCATTTTCACTTGTTTCCAGAAACTTTTTGATTTCTTCCCTAATTTCGTTCTTGACCCATTCATTGTTTAACAGCATGCTATTTAATCTCCATGATTTTGAGTGTTTTGTGTTTTTTCCCTTGGGGTTGGTTTCTAATTTCAGTCCCTTGTGGTCAGAGAAAATGCTTGGTATGATTTCAATTTTCTTGAATTTGGTGAGGATTGTTTTGTGCCCTATAATGTGGTCTATCTTTGAAAATGTTCCATGTGTATTTGAAAAGAATGTGTATTTAGCTTCTTTGGGATGCAGGCTCTATACATATCAGTTAAGTCCATTTCATCTAGGGTGTATTCAATGCCACGATATCTCTGTTGATATTTTGTTTGGAAGATCTGTCCATTTTTGACAGTGGGATGTTAAAATCCCCTCTATAATTGTGTTGCTGTCAATATCTTTCTTGAAGTCCTCTAAGATTTTCTTTATGGATTTGGGTGCTCCAATGTTGGGTGCATATATATTTACAATGTTTATGTCTTCTTGGTGGATTCTTCCCTTGAGTATTATGAAGTGACCTTCTGGGTCTCTCTTTATAGCTCTTTTTGAAGTCTATTTTGTCTGATATGAGTATTGCTACCCCAGCTTTTTTTTTCCTGTCCATTTGCTTGGAAAATTAATTTCCAGCCCTTCACTTTCAGTCTGTGTATGTCTTTTGTCCTCAGGTGGGTCTCTTGTAGGCAGCATATGTGTGGGTCATGCTTTCTTATCCATTCAGCTATTCTGTGTCTTTTGATTGGAGTATTTAATCCATTTACATTTAAGGTTATAATGGATAGGTACTTATTCATTGTCATTTTTGTACCTATGTTCCTCTCTCTCTCTTTTCCTTTTTTTCCTAAGAGCAGATCCTTTAGCATCTCTTGCAGCACTGGATTGGTGGATGTGTATTCTTTTAGACTTATTTTGTCTTGGAAGCTCTTTATTTGGTCTTCTATCTTGATTGAGAGCTTTGCTGGGTAAAGAAGCCTAGGTTGCAGGCCTCTGGTTCTCATTAGTTGGAATATTTCTTGCCATTCTCTTCTAGCTTGGAATGTTTCCTTTGAAAAGTCAGCAGCTAACCTTATCGGAGCTCACTTGTATGTTACTTCCTTCTTCTCCCTTGCTGCCTTTAAGATTCTCTCTTTGTCTTGGAATTTTGCCATTTTAATTATGATGTGTCTTGAAGTGGGCCTCTTTGGGCTCCTCTTGATTGGAACTCTCTGTGTTTCCTGGTTTTGTATGACTTTTTCTCTCATTAAATTAGGGAAGTTTTCCATCATTACTTTTTCAAGTAGATTTTCTATCCCTTGCTCTTCTTCTCCTTCTTGTATCCCTATTATATGGATATTATTACATTTCATATTGTCTTGCATTTCTCTTAATCTCTCCTTATTCTTTCTGAGCCTTTTTTCCTTTTCTTGTTCCTTGTGGGTGTTTTTTTCTACTTTGTCCTCCAACTCCCTGATCTGATCTTCTGCTTCATTGATCCTGCTTTGGATTCCTTCCACTGTGTTCTTCAGTTCAGCAATTGTATTCTTCATTTCCTCTTGGCCTTGTTTATGTTTTCTATTTCCTTTTTCATGTTGATATAGTTTGTGGTGAGTTCATTGTAGTTCCCCTGTAGTTTCTGGTAGCTTACTCTGATCTCATGGAACCTCCTGATAACCAGTTCTTTAAATTCAATATCTGATAGCTGACTTGCCTCCATTTCATTTAGCATTCTTTCTGAGGCTTCCTCCTTTCCTTTCATTTGGGGATTGTTTGTTTGTTTTCTCATTGTTTGTGATACTCTTCTTGATAGCTTCCACTTCTTAAATGAATTTGTTCTGGCTCCCAGGGTTTATAGTATGAACTTCTGTGGTAGAATGCCTGTTAGATTCAGTGGTGCGGTCTCCTTCAGGTATCCTGGTGTTTACTACGTCTACCTCTTATTGGTTTCAAACTGGCCAAACTGGTTTTTCTGGTCTTGCTGGCTGCAGGAGGCTGGTGAGTGATTAGTGTGGCATTTCTCCCTTCCCGATGTTTACTCAGCCTGTCTTGCAAGCACTGTCCCAAGAGCTAGTGTAACTCCTCTCCCCAATATCTTAGATATGGGAATCCTTGTTTTCTTCAGAGCACTTTTCCCTGGTGGTTATCACTGCAGGCTGGGGTGCGGGGTGCCCACTTGCCTAGGCTGCCTCCATCCAGCGAATTTGGGCCCAAACCCTTCCCAGTGCTACCGGGAGGGAGTCGCAGTGCCTTCCATGTAACCCTGGGCTCTCTGTCCGGCTGGGTTGGGAGTCAGCTGCGGGGCAGTCACAGCAGATTCCTCAGCCCCTCTGTTTAATAAATTCCTCCTACTCAAGCCTGCCACCCCATGTAGCCCAATTCTCCAGCTAGGCCAGTGACTATGGGAGTCAGTGCCCATCACTGCCTGCCTCTCAGCTCTCTCGAGCTGGCAACCACAGACTCTGCAGGTAATTATGGCCTCGTGCCTTGCCTCTTTGTCCTTATTCCCCTCTCTGCACCCAGAACTCTCCTGGTGTTGCTCAGACCCTGGTCTGTCAGGGAGGGAGGGAGCAGTTGACCCAGCTCTCTCCCAAGGACTGTGGCAGGCACTCTGCTTTCAAACAGTCTGTGGTAGACCCAGCGCCCACTTTGGGCACTGGGCCTGGGGCTACTACTGCACCCTGGTACCTGCGCTGGTGCCCAGTACCTCACTGTCCTGAAATATCCTTCTTACCATCTGGTTTCTGGTTTTTCAGTGTCCGCTACAACTTTGGGACTCTTATTTTCAAATATGCTGGGATACTGTTGTCTGTCTGCTCTGTTCCTCCATGGATTAGCCAGTTTTTCCTCCTGTGTGTAGGGGGAAGTGAAATCCGCTCCCTCCTACTCTGTCGCCATCTTCCCTCTCTGTTACCAAAATTTTAAATGGGCCAGGCATCAGCTCCTCTTTCAAGAGTATGCAAACTTCACTTAAAAATAGACATAAAAATAGAAGAAGAGCAACATTTACTTGGTTCAGCATAGAATAAAAGAGATAAAGTTGCTAGTGGGAGTTGGGCAATAGTGCAGGGCATATATTTAGATGAAGTATATGAACAAAGGTTCTCTAATCGATTCTTATACAGAGGTAAAGTAATGACAAGGAGACAGTGTTTAGCCATCTTTGCTCTAGCTAGAAAACTCTTTTAGTTAAAATCAGAGTATCTAGTACAGTTATGCCTTGATTTTGGTCATGACTGCCTCTTCTCCAGTTTAGTTTTTTACCACAGCAGGCAACGAAATATTCAGCCTACTTTCTCAGCCTCATACAGTCCCTAAACCAATCTTGACTGGGGCAGATCATACGTATTAAATTCAAACCCACTAGTAGCCCTAAACTCAGTGCTGATTAACTGACTAGAGCCCCAGTATCTGACTGATTACTCTTCCCGAGTCTTCCCCAACCCATTCTGCATTTCCCCATTTATATCTCTGATTACCACTAACAGTCCCAATTGGGACAAGATTCCTAGTTTAAGCACTAATCCACTTGGCACCTTCACGGCATGACAGCTCTATTTTGGGGGGAAAGTAGTCCTGGAACCCTAGATACCGGTGGCCAGCCAATGCCCTGCTTAAATCTAAGAGGCCACCCTGACCAGTGTGGCCTGGTTGATTGGGCATCATCCACCAAAGCAAAAAGTTGCCAGTTCGATTCCCAGTGAGGGCAATGCTTGGACTGTGGGTTCCATCCCCATTCGGGGCACTAAGGAGAGGCAGATGACCAATGTTTCTCTCTCACATTGATGTTTCTATCCCTGTCTTTCTCCCTCCCTTATCCTCTCTCTAAAAATAATTAAATAAAATCTTTTTTAAAAAAACCCTAAGATACCGACCATAACTGTAATATTACTTGCCATATCAGTATCTAGAGACTCAGTTTCCCTCACCCAGCCATGCCATGCTTTTCAGTTTCAGATTTTCCTTTTGCTCCGTGGACCTTCTGTTCTAGTAAAGCATGTTTTGTCAACAAACCTGTACAAAACATGTCCCTCTGCTGTTAGTTTGTTCTTTTAGAAGATCACAGAAAACAAGAGAACCTTAAAAAGAACATTGCTAAGATTTTTTATCAACTCTAACACTTTGTTCATCTGTAATTTTAAGTCTTGCTGGGAAGGAAACACTGGCTGGGGAATTAAAGGGTGTCTCTGGGGCAGGTAAAATATATCACCTAGCCAGATAAATAAACTCTCATCTCAGAAAGAATATTTCTGAGATTTCAGAGAAATAGCAAACTTTCTTTTAGATTAAAAAAAAGGCTTATAAGGGATAAGAATTCTAAAATTAAATTATGACTTTATAAATTTAATGACATAAGAAAAAATAAAAATGATTAAAATAAATTATTGTTGTGGGGTTGAGAACTGTCCAATATGGTGAGAATATTCAACACAATTTTATTTGTAAGAACAAATATTACAAGAGCCCACATTTCAAAAAAAAAAAAAAAGACTGGTAAGTGCATTCTAACTTATGTAATAAAATATTTTAAAGCAAGTAAATTATGTTGTATATAAATATTACATGCTACTGGGGAAAATCTTATAAATTAAAAATGCAGAATAAAAATGTAAATATGAAATGACCCTAACTAAAGAATATATATGCATAAAATGATGTGTCAAAATATGAATGATTATTATTTGTAAGTGGTGGAATGTCAGTTGATTTTGTTTTTTTATTTTAGTCTTTACACTTGTCTCTGGCTTTCAATTTTTTTTCAGTAAAGATTCCTTTTATAAACAAAAAATAAAACATTTCAAAGCTCATGTGTAAAAGATAGAGGAAGAAGCAGAGAACTAGAAATGTAATACAAACGAATGGTATAGACCTTTAAAAACAGTGTTAGGAATGTAGCAGCAATAACTCAGACCAATGAATAATGCTAAGAAAGATGAAAAGAACTTTAAAAGCTATGTTTAAAGCAAGAAGGAAAGAATGGGCTCTACCGATTCCTCTAAGCAGAGATGGACATGTTAACATTGCTTCTCCTTCTCTGTCAAAGCAAGTCATCACTTTGGAAGGACAGCCCATGGCTAATGGGGGAATTCTGGGGAGAGTAAGAATACTGTACCTAACTAGGTTAAATGGTTTCACGTCTCCAAGCTCAAGGAATTTTATTGTCTAGAAAAGATTTACAGATAGAATCACAACATCCCAGACATCATCTCTGAGAAATCACAGCAATTCGGAGAGGTGGGAAAAATCTGGAAATGGACAAATATTTATCTACTTTTTCAACAAAGACATTAAGAGATGTGTTCTGAAAACTGTATGTACTGATCACAATATTGTTTCCAAAATAGACCTTTAAGGAGATTGTGATCCCTTAGAAAGTGAATGGAGCTCTTAAGTAGAATATTTGCAGTGTAAGGTAAATGTAGTAAAATATACAATATAGCTAGTAGATCAATATTTGCTTTAAGGTGAGAATGTGGCGCATGATTCCTAAACTGCTAATTCTGAAATTCCATGATAAGAAATGATTTTCTTGATTTTACATGGCATTTGGAAGTTTCTTATTATCACTGTAGGCAATATAGGTTGGTGTAGACTAAAAATAATGGGCTAGAAGTATGTATGAACAGTGGATAAATGACCATATCATGTTGATTAATGTATCATATAACTCCTGATTCACTTACTCTCTGTAGTGACTTGCTATGGGATTCTAATTTCTTAGCTGACCATTTTATATGATAAGGATGATAAAGATGTAGATGACAAGCATATAATACCTATAGATGTTATCAATTTGTGGAAGGAAATGTTTAAATAAATTAATTTGGACTCTAAAAGATTGTGATAAGTTATGTGACAAAGCTAACAATATATATACACACACACATAAATCTTTTAATTAAATATAAAGGACTGTGCCTTTAAAAAGGTAGGTGTGAAAATAAAGGATGAAGGAACTTCCTTGTTAGCATTTTCCATGAAAAAAGCCTAAAGACTTTTAATTATCTGCAAGTTCAATATAGACAAAAGGAGGACCTAGTAGTTAGAAAATCACACTGAGCTATCCACAGGAACTGGGGAAGGAAGAGAAATGGATAGATAAGCAGCCAAATCCTACAGCGTCAGTCTGGGCAAATAATATCGGACAAACAGGAGAGCCAGTATCTTATGAAAGGGGGATATATCTATTGTTGGCAGCAGACGAGGGAGAAAATAGAAGGAAGTAGTGGCTGCTGGCCCCCCGTTGCCCACGCCTCGTGCCTGCCCCTCCCCTCACCCCCTCCCTCAGTCGGCCCTTCGACCTCCCCATTAGGAACTGGATCTGCTCCCTGAGTTGTCTTACCCATGGCTTCTACTCTGTTGGCTCATTAACCCCAAAACCTGCCCAGAGAAGTTCATATCTGATTACTCAAGTGACTTATTTTGCTAAGGAAGACAAAGTTACTAAAAATAGCAATCAAACGACTTTGGAAGCTAACCAGCATAAATGTATTTATTTACTCAGAGCCATACATTTAAAACAATATATAGTTGATGTGAACCTTGCTTTCTTTCCTTTGCTCACAGGGTAAGGTGATCATAATACTTTTTTATCAAAATTTTTCAAAAAACTGGAAAAGTAGAATGGTAAGGAAAGTGGGCACCTAGAACAAAGGAGGCAGTGGTGCCACCGCGCTCTGCAGCGTCCCGGTGCTCCGCTCGTGTTTGAGCGGTTATTCATGCTACAATGTGATAGGCACACGCGGCTCCAGAAATAGTTACCACGGTGATGAAGCACAGAGGAACCACAGGCAGGAGGCTGAAGAAACCACAGTCATTTTGGAAGACTTTAGGAGAAATACCATAAATGGCCTAACACCTTTTGACATTTTCTTTATTCAGAATATCTCCAGAAGGATGAATCAGTTTAATAAATAAAACACATGGTAAAGGTGTAAAGACCAATATTTGGACAATGTGACCTACTTAATAATAAAAAACACCCAACTCTAAGATTTAGTCCTAAGAGTGTAACTTTTGAATTGTGAGACAACAAACGGAGCAGTGCTGCCTCGCTCTGTGAAGTTCTTTACTACATGCTTCCCGACCGCCTTCACGATGCGGGCTTCAGTTGTCTCTTCCCAGTTTTACGCATCCACTTTAATACCTGGTAGTGAACAAAATCCTCTTTCCTGAGTACCCTATAGTGTAATTTAGGCAGATTAAAGCGTTCAATAAGACTTTATTAAATACTAAATGATTGCAGAGGAAGAATGATTACAGAGAGTACAAGAACTGGGCCGCTGGAGCTGGCCTGTTCTCAGCGCTCCCAGTCAGCTTCCATTTCCCTGGCTCTTAGGAATTAGCTACACTGTAGCCACCAATGACAATGCCATAGGTCTCTCTCCTTGACCCCTCACAGTTCCTAAATCCTGGCCTGCTTATATGTAGTGGGCACTAACGTACCATCCCCCTTGGCAGCCCAGAGCAGGAGAAACGAAGCACTCCCTCGTCTCTCCTAGAGTCTCTCTTCCTATTCTGTAGCGCAAGCCACAGTGTAAGCTCGACATTCAACTGCATCTTAAAGCAGCGCAATCATCACAGCATTTGTGTAGCAGGAATACCACACCCCCACAGGAAATAGGTTGGTTTTCTTCTCACAATATTTTATGATAATTAGAGCTATGACAAAATTGATGCAGCAACCTCCCCATTGTAGGAAGCTTTTCATCCGAAGTTATGGGACCCACAGTTCATCCTGTCAGAGGAGATCATACTTGCTAAAATGATAGAGCCATTTAGAATAGTGCTAGTATTCCATCAGTTTCTAAAAGTAAAAGATACTGTATCTAATTTGCATTTCCTACTTCTCTGAATATTTTTTATGCCGTATCACATTCATGGAATTGAATAGAAAGAAGAAGACATTAATGTCCTCCAGAATCCATTAGGAATGAGTGTGTGTGTGTGTGTGTGTGTGTGTGTGTGTGTTTACATTTATCAATAGCTCCTTTTTTAATTTAGGGAAGTTTTTGGTGACCAGAGGATAGAGCAGGGTGGGGAATTTATGCCAATGGCAGCTGGTAAACATGAATGAATGGGGCAATGACCAACACCTACTATATGTCTGAAGAAATAACTTAGATTCTTTGGTATATATTTCTGTGCTAGGATACCTCTGGGTTTTTCTATTTTGAATCCTATCTTCTCTTTATACTCTCGTATTTCATCTCCATGATTCAAACAAGCATAGAAACAGTGACAAAGGCAAACTAAATGTAGAACTAGCCTTGCATTTCAAAGAATGAAAAAACTCATTGAAAAGAACAAACTTAGGTTGTATTCTGGAGAAAAAAGAGTTCTCTTGACAAGTGGGTGGTGTTTAACTGTCACATCCCTGTGTCAGGAGTGATGAATCACAGGGCTGACAGAGCAAGCTATGCAGATCAGTGACACTGTCTGAAGTTTACAGCTCCGACAGGGAAAAGGACTCATGGACATGGACAATAGTGTGGTGATTGCGAGGTGAGGGAGTGTAAGGGGACTAAATGGTAATGGAAAAATATAATAAAGATTGTATCATAAATAAATAAATGAATATCTGCCATTTGGGAGTTGGAGTGTTCTGTATTATAGGCATCATAAAATGTATTCATATGTTGCCATAATTTGCAGATACAAGTGCATATAGTCAATACATTTTAAAAACCACTTAAAAATAATAGTAGTTTACAGCTCATACCCACACATTCTCAGTTTCAGTGGTCAGTTCATTAATTCTAACATGGGAGGTCAGTATCATTGAAAGAAAAACAAATCTTGGGTTTTTTAATAACCACACTGAGTGGTTAAGAAATTCTCACACTTTGCCCTGGCTCATGTGGCTCAGTGAATTGAGTGCTGGCCTGTGAACCAAAATGTCACTGGTTTGATTCCCAGTCAAGGCACATGCCTGGGTTCTGGGCCGGGTCCCTGGTTGGGGGTGCACAAGAGGCAGCCAACCAACGTTTCTCTCTCACATTGATGATTCTCTCCCTCTTTTTCTGCTTCCCTTCCCCTCCCTCTGGAATAAATAAATAGAATCTTTAAAAAAAATTCTCACACTTAACAATACATTTCCAGAGCAGAGAACATAACACTGATGTATAGGTAGGTAGATAAACAGATAGGTGTACATATATATATATATAATGTATGTACAATATACTTTAATTCTATTATATTTTTGCTTTTTTGTGACTCCAGATAGATTTATGGATATCTCATATATATCAGTATCTGGAGTTGCAAAAATATAATACAACAGAAATGTAATGCACGTCATAATCATGTACATATGCATGCAAATGCCATCGCAACGCTAAATAACCCATGGCTTGTGGGGGTTCCAAGTCTATGTAACCAATAGATAAAATAAATTACAAAGAAATTCATTACTGCTGGATTCAGGTTAGTGCATACTTAAGGGAGATTCTGCTTATTATCCTTGATTTTGCATTGTGTTTTAGATTACACTTGCATTATTTTTTGTTTGGGGAGAAATCTGTGGAGCAGTTAGCTATGTGAATTAGGAAATCAAAGGTATATTTCCAAGAAGTAGAAAATTATGCAGCATGCCCCCCAAATAAGCCAACTTAAATTTTCATATTAAAAGTGATGAATTCTTTATTCTCACACTATATTTTTAGTTATTCATCAGGCATTCTTTATCTATTCATTCAGTAACTATTCATTGAGTTCTTGCAGTGTACCAGAGAACATGCTGGCCATTGTGGTATGTAGAAATCAAGGTTTCTCCTCTCAAAATACCCACAGAAAACGAATATTTTTGTGTTGAGTTGCATGAGTTCTTTATAAATTTTGGATATTAGCCCCTTATCAGATGTATCACTGGCAAATACCTTTCTCCATTCAATAGGTTGTCTTTTGGTTTTGTTGATGGTTTCTGTTGCTATGCAGAAACTTTTTGGTTTGATTAGTCCCATTTGTTTATATTTTGTTTTGTTACCCTTGCCCAAGAAGATATACCAATGAAAATATTATTAAGGGTGATGTCGGAGAGTTTACTGCCTATGTTTTCTTCTAAGAGTTTTATGGTTGAGGGTCTTCCATTTAAGTCTTTAATCCATTTTGAGTTTATTCTTGCATGTGGTATAAGAAGGCAGTTTAGTTTTGCTTTTCATACAAATCTGTCCAGCTTTCCCATCACCATTTATTGAATAGAGTGTCTTTACTCCATTGTGTATTTTCACTTCTTTCATCATATGTTAATTGACCATGAAAGCATTGATTTATTTCTGGACTACTTATTCTGTTCCATTGGTCTATGTGTCTTTTTTTATGCTAGCACCATACCATTTTGATTACTATAGGCTTTCTAGTATAGTATGAAAATTAGGTAGCATGGTACTTCCAACCTTGTTCTACTTTCTAAAGATTGCTGTGGCTATTCAGGGTTTGTTTGTTTGTTTTTTTTCATACAAATTTTAGGATTATTTGTTTTAGTTCTGTGAAATAAATGTATTAACATATATTTTGATAGGGATTGCATTGAATCTATAGATTGCTTTGGGTAGTGTAAACTTTTAAAAAATGTTAATTTTTTCTATCCATGAGCATGGTATATGATTCCAATTATAGCTTCTTCAATTTCTATCTTCAATATATTATAATTTTTCAAGTACAGGGCTTTAACCTTGTTGGTTAAGTTCATTTCTAGGTATTTCATTTTTCATTGCAATTATAAATGGGATTGTTTTCTGAGTTTCTCTCTCTGTTTCTATTAGTCCTTTCATTTTATGTTTAAATTATAGTTTATTGATTATGCTATTACTCTTGTCCTGATTTTTCCCCCTTTGACCTCTCCAACAAGCAGTCCCCCACTCCCTCAGGCAATCCTCCCTCCATTGTTCATGTCCATGTGTCACAAGTATAAGTTCTTTGGCTACTCCATTTCCTATACTAGTTTACATCCCCATGGCTACTCTGTAACTACCTATTAATACTTCTTAATCCCCTCACCTCTTCACCCCTTATTCCCCTCCCCCCACCCATCTGGCAACCTTCTGGTACCTAACTTCTTTTCTCTTGCTTTTAACAGTCTCTCTTTAACCTTTGGCCTTTTGATAATGATGTGTCTTGAAATAGGCATCCATCATAATTGGGACTCTCTGTACTTCCTGGACTTGTATGTCTATTTCCATCACCAAAATTAGGGAAGTTTTCTTTCACTAGTTTTTCAGATAGATTTCCAATTTCTTGCTCTTTCTCTTCTCCTTCTGGCACCCCATGAGACAAATGTTGGACCTCCTAAAGTTGTCCCAGGTGTGGTCTGATGCCAGTTATTGGGTATGTTAGTTATAAAGCCTCTTTGGAAGTGCAGGAAAATTCAGCACTGCCTTTCCCCAATCCAGGTCTACTTGGTATAAGATACAAAGCAATCTTCAGAAAACTGCCTCTTGTGCAGAGGTGCCTGGGAAAGACTAAGCTGTGAACTGAGGTATCTGCCACTGGTGCCAGGCTTGGGGCTGCTTAGCAAGAGGTGTAGGGCATGCTGAGGCCCAATGCTTCTTGTTTGGAGTTTGTGAACCTTTAAGAGGTTTTAGAATATCCTATAGCATGAGCCAAGACAGGCTGTTTGCATAGAAATGCCACTGGAAGTGGCTTGGCTGGGCCTCCAAGATAAATTGGGTAGAGTTTCAAGCAATTAACAGTGCAGGCAAACAGTATTAGTCAGGTTGAGGAAAACTCAGATGTGCCTGCAAGGGGAGGGCTCAGCAAAGGAGCTGTGGCTTCTGCCAGCACTTTTGTCTGGGACAAAATGTCTCTCTGACCCTTGTCTTTTTTTTCTCTTCTTTTTTTTTAATTGTTGTTCAAGAACAGTTGTCTCCATTTTGCTGCCACCACTTTTCCCCATGTCCCACCTTCAATCCTCTTCCCCCTTGGGCTTTGTCTATGGGTCCTTTATACATGTGTTTGATGACGTTTCCCCTTCTTTCTCCCATTATCCCCCTCTCCCCTCTGGTTACTGTAAGTTTGTTCTTTATTTCAATGTCTCTGGTTATATTTTGCTTGCTTGTTTGTTTTGTTGATTAGGTTACACTAATAAGTGAGAACATATGATATTTGTCTTTCACTACCTGGCTTATTTCACTTAGCATAATGCTCTCCAGTTCCATCCATGCTGTCGTGAAAGGTAGGAGTTCCTCCTTTCTTCTGTTGTGTAGTATTCCATTGTGTAAATGTACCATAGTTTTTTTATCCCTTGTCTTGAAGCCAGACTATTGAATTCCTTCCAGTATGTTCCTGGTACCTTTTAAGATGTTGCCACAACACTGGATCTCAGTGTAAGTGAGCTCCTCAGTAGTGTGTATACAGGCCATTTAATAGGAATGTTTGGAACTTCAGCAGTCCTCCCTCTCACTAAGCCATGATCTTCACTGGTTTTCACAGCCAGAAGTATTGGAAACTTCTCTTCCTGGTACTGGAAACCTGGGTTGAGGAGTTTGGTGTGGGGCTAGGACAACTCACTCCTCACGGGGGACCTCCATTGCTGTAGTATCCCTCTTGATTTGTTAAGATTTTATTTATTTATGTTTAGAGAGAGGAGGAGGGAGAGAAAAAGAGGGAGTGAAACATCAATGTGAGGTTGCCTCTCACGTGCCCCCAACTGGGGACCCAGCTTACAACCCAGTCATGTGCCCTGACTGGGAATCAAACTGGTGACCTTTTGGTTCACAGGCCAGCACTCAATCCACTGAGCCACACCAGCCAGGGTTCCCTCCTGATTTTTAACCAAATCATGTGGGTGTGGGACCAGCATATTACTTGTCTATGCTCCTCCTGCTCTCTTGATGTGGCATCATCTTTATATTCTTAGTCATGGAACTTCTGTTCAGCTACACTTCAGGTGGTTCTCGGTGAGCGCTGTTCTGTAGTTTAATTGTAATTTTAAGGTGTTTGTGTGACTAAGTGAGTACAGCATTTACTTTCTCCACTATCTTTACTGGAAGCCCCAAGCCATTGTGGGTTTTAATCTGAAGTGATTATTGATAGGTATGAAGTTACTATCATTTTGTTTTTTTATATTTCTGTTTTTTTTTCTTTTCTTCTCCTTCTCCTTCTTCTTGTCCCTTTAATATTTCTTGTAATGGTAGTTTGGTGGTGATAAATTCCTTTACCTTTTTCTTTTCTAGGAAGTTCTTTGTCTGTCCTTCATTTTTAAATGATAACCTTCCTGAGTAGAGTAATCTTGGTTGTAGGTCCTTGGTGTTCATCACTTTGAATATTTCTTGACAATCTCTTTTGGCCTGAAATGTTTCTGTTGAGAAATCAGCTGTCAGTCTTATGGGAGCTCCCTTATAGGTAACTACTTTTCTCTTCCTGCTTTTAAGATTTCCTCTTTGTTTTTAATATTTGTTATTTTAATTATCATGTGTCTTGGTGTGGGCCTCTTTGGGTTCATCATGTTCAGACTCTCTTTGCTTCCTGGACTTGTATGTCTATTTCCTTCACCAAATTAGAGATGTTTTTAGTCATTATTTCATCAAATAGATTTTTCATCCCTTGCTCTCCTTCTGGTAATCTTGTGACACAAATGTTGGTAGGCTGGATGCTGTTTCAGAAGCCTCTTAAATGATCCTCAGTTTTTTGGATTCTTATTTTTGCTTTTCATATTGGGTGATTTCTGCTACCTTCACTGCCAAATCACTGATTTGATTCTCTGTTTCATCTAATCTGTCAATTCCTTTCAATGTATTCTTCATTTTCATTATTGTATTCTTTATTTCTGAATGCTTATTTACTAGTTTCTATGTTCTTTTTTATTATTACTATCTCTTAGTTGAAAATCTTACTCCTTTGATCTATTCTTCTTTTGGTTTCATTGGGCATCCTTATAAGCAGTGTTTTCAACTCTATCTGGTAGATTGCTTGCCTCCATTTCACTTAGTTCTTTTTCTGGAGTTCCTTTCTGTTTTTTTGTTTTTTTTTCATTTGGGACATCTTTGTCTTTTCATTTAGGCTGCCTCTCTCTCTTTATGTATTAGGTAGATCTGCTACATCTCCTAGTCTTGGCAGAGTGGCTTCATGTAGTAGGTGTCCTGTGGACCCAATGGTGCCATCTCCCTAGCCACCTGAGTTTGGTACGCCACTACAGTCCCTTGTGTGGGTTGTGTGTGCCATCCTATTGTAGTTGAACTCTGATTTCTGTTTGTTTATCAGTGGGTGGGATTGACCCTCAAGTTGACTGGCTTTGAAGACTGGCCACTACCACAACATGGGCTGACCCCACAGAGCATGATTTACCCCAGCTGGGCTCTGCACCACTCACTAGGTGTTTTGGTCCTGGGGCTTCTTGACTACAGCTCTGGTGCAGGCTAAGGTCAGTCGCTACCTGTGCCCAGCCTTGGGGCCACCTTGTGAAAGCTACAAAATGACCCGTGGTTGACAGCTACCTATGCTGTGTCCATAGACACTTGGGAGAGGCCACACTGTATCTAGGTATTACCTGCATCAGGCCTGAGGACACTTAGCAAAAGGCACAGGACACACTGAATCTAACAAATGACTGCCCAGGGTCTGCTGGCCTTGAGGAATTTTTAAGAATGCTTACATCATGGGCTAAGTGTGTCAGTGAGGCACAGTCTCTGAAAGAGCCAATGGCATGTGGGAGTTGGATGGATTTGGGTCTGAGAGAGTTACCAGAGTCAGGTGAGCTCTGTATTCCCAGTTAATACAGATTCAGATTTGGCCCTGCCTGCCTCTGCAGGCTGTGCAAGGGAAGGGCTCAATACAGGAACATTGGTGGCCCTTACCCTGAAGCCACACAATTCAATTTCTTCCTACATAACTCTGGTGCCTTTTGAGAAGCTGTCCTTTCACTGGAGCTCAGGGTGAGTGCCTGTGAGTAATTAAATCTCTGTGTGGGCTCTTTAAGACAATGCCTGGGTTTCTAGCAGCCCTCTGTTTCACCTAGAGGGAATCCTCACAGAGTTGGATGTTACTGGCTCTGTGGAAATTGGCATTTGGCCCTACCTCTCCCTGCACGGTTTGTGGTTTGTGTGTAGGGGCAGAGTTGCAGGGGGGACTCACCCTGAAGCCATATAATTTTGTTTCTCCCTATATGTCTCTGCTGCTTTTAGAGCTGCTTTCCCTTCACTGGAACTCAGAGTGAGTGCCTGTGAGCAAGTATGCTTGTGTGTGAGCCCTTCAAGAGGGTGCCTGGGTTTCCAGCTGCCCTCTCTTTTCACTGGGCTGGGACAAAATTGTCCATTGATCTTTAAAGCCAGCTGTTGTAGGAACTACTCTTCCTAGTGCTGGATCCGTGGGCTAGGGGGTCTGGTGCGGGGCTGGCACCCCCTGGCTCCTGAGGATGGAGCTCTGCAGCTGAGATAAACATCTCAATTCTCAACAACCATACATGGGTGTGGGGCCAGCCATTTCACCTCTCTGCCCCTCCTACCAGTCTCCACATGGCCTCTTCTGTATGTCCTTAGTTACAGGAGTTCTATTCAGCTAGTCTTCAGGTGGTTCCCCAGGTTGATGGCTCTGTAATTTAGCTGTAATGTTGAGGTGGTCATGGGAGGAGTTGAGCACAGCACTGACCTACTCAGCCATGTTGATGGAAGTGCTTGCCCCTTAACTTCAAGTTTAGACCAAAATAACTGTGCTGGAGCAGCATAATATTACTATTTTACACTTATTTAGCAAAAAACTTTCTGACAAATACAGTATTTCATTAAGTTGTCCAAAAAGTCTGTTTAGTTTCTCCCATAAAATAAAATATCTATTTTTCATTTTCACCAATATCTTTATTGATTTGGATATTTTGGGTATGTTGGCTATCTCCCATGTGGTATAGCATTGATTGTTCTCAATTAATGTCTCAATTTGATCACTGTCAACTTCAACTGTTGTACCCAACCATGGAGAATCATCCAGTGAGAAATCTTCCAGCACAAAACTTCACAAACCACTTTTGACACATTTGATCAGTCATAGCACCTTCTCCACACACTGCACAAATATTTATTGTGTTTCAGTTGTGTTTTTACTTTTCTTGAAATAATAAAGCATAATATTCCAAAAATGTTGCATATTTTTTCCATCTTCAATATTAAAATGGCTACACAAAAATTCACCAATTTTGATAAGTTTTTTGAAAATGTGCACTGATATGACAGCTATCACAATACAATCTAACAAAACTATTTTGAATGAAGTTAAAGACAACTAAGCACTATTAGAGCCATCTTACAGAAAAAAAAAACAAACAAATGTTTTGGCCAACACAATACAAAGAAAATTAGAAGGTGACATAAGATACTGATGAAAATAGTCAGTGAATAGCTGTAAGATGTAACTTTCAAAATTAAAAGATTCTGATTTAAATAAATAGCTGTGAGAATTCATCTACAATAGAAATTAGAAAATTAGAAGCTTATAGTTTTTAGCTTTGTCTAAGAAGACTATTATTGGCATATTCATTAAAAAATAAAACCATTATATTTTTGTCTACAAATTTCAAGAAGTTTAAATATCTGACAGACCATGCCTTGTAAATTAATTGTCCATTTACTCAACAATTATCCACTAAGTGCGTTTCATGTTCTAAGACTAAGCTAAGTGCTATTGATAAAACCATGAATAGAAAGGCTTTGTTACTTAAGTAAATAAAATTAAAATAAATTATGGAACTACAACATAGGATAAGAACAAGTTTTTGAGACAAAAAATAACAACAACAGACCAGGGGCCTGTTTTAGATAGATGGGTCCAAAGGCTATCACTGAGGTGCTGACATTTAAAAAAGTGTGGAGAGTATTGTAAGTAGTAGAATCAGGCCTTGCTGGAATCCAGAGGAAAAAAGGTAGTGCCAAAGCACTGAAGTAAGGCTTACAGGTTAGAGCACATCGGGTGAGGGGAGAGTGGACTGGAGTGAGTTATCACCATGAAAATTAAAGTGGAAAGATTCAAAATACAGATTTTTGTGGATAGGCTCAATCAACCTCACTGATGTAAACCCATATATTTCTGCTTTGAGTATCTGAATAGCTAATGATACCATTTACTGGGACTGAGAAGGCTAGAGGTGGGGGAAGAAGGGGCAAGAACAACTTTGCAGAATGGAAATCAAGAGCCTTAGGTCGGACATGGTAACCTTAACAAGTTAGGATAAATATTGAGTTTAAGAATGGCTGACCCTGGCAGGTTTGGCTCAGCTGTTTGAAGCATCTTCCCATGCATGAAAGGGTTGTGGGTTCATTCCCAGTCAGGGTATATACTTGGGTTGCAGGTTTGAGCCTGGTCAGGCGTGTATGGGAGGCAGCAAGTTAATGTTTCTCTCTCATACATTGATGTTTCTCTCTCTCTCCTTTCCACTCTCTCTAAAAGCAATAAAAAATGTACTTTGATGAGAATAAAAAAACAAAAAAAGAAATGAGGAGGGGGATGCTTGAAAAGGAAGCCTAAAAACTTTAATTTGCTTATATAAGATGAGAAATCATTCTGGGAACTCGAGTCAATTCCCTCCCTGGATGCGTGGTGAGTCCTGATGTGAAACACAGAAAGTTTTAGTTGTATACTTCAAACTTTTCAAAGAACAAGGGAAGGGTGTTAACCCTCTTCTGGGGGCAGGCTCCACCTTTACTCTTGAGAAGAAATTAAGGAAAAGAACAAATGCAGACCATAAGAATATATATTTTATATGTGTGTGTGTGTATTTGTGTATGTACCATTTTTATTTGAATGTATGGAAGAAGTAGGAAGCACACACATATTCAAAGAACTGTATCTTGTAATAAGTCCACTTTATTTGCATATAAGCATATATTTGAAAGAATAAAAGGGGGAAGCTGTCTCCATTGAAATTATAAGATTTTGAAGTTATTATTAAAATGAAACTTCCCAGGGGAGGTACTTTTTGCCTGACATTATTCTCACTGTCTGCTGTCTTTTCTTGTCCTTAAAACTTTAAGGACTTCAGCATTTTCATCTCTTCTCCCATGAGAGCTCTGAAACGAAAGTTAGAAACAAAATGAGGACAAATTCTTTCAAAAATCTTTTATTCTCAAAAATTGATCAACTGGAGGTAGGGAAGGAAGTAATATGCTAACTCAAAACCATTCTAAACTGTAAGCTGATTTTCTAAAATACAAAAATTCCCATTATTTTCCTGGATTATGTGTATATTTTAAATCGTGTTTCATGCTGGGATTTATTATAACCTTTTTGTTTGTTTGTTTTTCTATCCATTTGTCAAGTTTCATAATGTGTAAATTTTATGGATTTAAGTAGCAGCTATTTATAACCCTTTCCATGATAAATTATTTATTTATATAATTATTATTATATTCTGTGTTTACTATGTACCAGAATACTGTTCTATGGTTTTTCATGTATTGGTTTATTTAATTCTTATAACTATCCTATGCAGTAGATATAGATATTATTATTATTAATCTCATTTTATAGATGGAAACAGAGAAAAACAGCTGTTAAATCACTTGCTCAATATTAAATCACATATGCAATTAAACAACTGACTCCTTATTTGCCAAGCATATTCAGGGCTATTTAACTAGACTTTAGGTAATATATGTTTAAGATACTAAATATAATTTTAATATTGATCTAAGAAAAAGATAGTATGGTGACTCTATTGTTTGTAGCCAAATTGAATTGCCTTTTTTATATTCCACTGATTAAGATCATACAGCATTCTCTCAATTATAGAAAAACTCATTCATTCATATATTCATAAAATTATTGAGCACTTACTGTGTGTTTATGTACTTAACATACTTCAGTCAATAAGAGAGACAATGATCCCTACCTTCCAGTAGCTTACATGCTAATAGGGAAGACAAATAATAAACGTAATACCTAGATAAATAGAAAATCAAAACAAGATGGTAAGTGGCAGGGAAACAAAGAGCCAAAGGTCATTGGAAAGCAATCAGTATTGCTAGGGCATGGGAAGAGTGGTTTGCAGTTTAAGTGGAGTGGTCAAGGTCAGCCTCACTGCCAGGCTCAAGAACAGTTTCACACCTTTTAACTTAAGAGTTCTTTCCAGATAGTAATGCATAACAATAATCCATAAATGTTCAGTGCTTTCAGTTTTCAACACTATGGTTTGTCTCATTGGATACATGCACACATAAATTGAAATACATGAGATAAATTATCTCATAAAGGAAATAAGATTTAGTAAGATTAAGGAATTTGTGTTTTTTCCAAGCAATTTTTGTCAGTTGAGTAACAAATTGTAATATTATAGACTAAAAGATTCATGAAGTCAAAAGGGGTTTTTTAGTTCATGAAATAATTTGTCTTACTAATGATTGAACTTGAACTTTACAATTTAGGAAAATAGGAGTATTTTTATCTGTTCCATGAAAAATTAAGCCCACACATACACATTCACTTGAACATCAGATTAATAAAACACATGTGTTTATAAGTATATCTATATTTAGAGAATGTATATATAATTAAAAGCATTTATTAAAAACTGAGATTTGCCTGATTATTGAAAAATACAGACATCAATACCATTACCATAAGGGAATTTGCCAAAGACATATAAATTGTGTCTCAAATTAACACATCCAAATAGATCTCTTAATTTTCTCCAAAAATTCTGCTCTTCCTCTACAACCATTTCTCAGTTGCCCAAGCAAAAATACTAGTTTCCTCTCCTAATGTCTTACACTATATCTATTCATCATCATGTCTTGTCTCTACCTCCAAATCAAACGTAAGAACCAATCAGTTCACACCACCTTCATCCATACAACTTACCTAGGCCATCTTGACCATAGCAGTTGTCTGGTTCACTACACCTTCCCTCTCATTTGGTTGTCTCTCTGCTTCCACTCTTGACAACCTTCCCCCCAAACCTTCACACCTTCCATTCTTCATTCATCAGCCAAAGTGAGCTTGATTAACATGTTGAAGTATATAAATTTCAAAAAGTTGTAACTGTCATGCAGATGTTCACACATTCAACATTTTTAACCAATTAATGGCAGATCAGAAGAATTTTAAAGCTGGTTCACAAGATAATTAGGGAAATATGGTATATGGGAAAGGCATAGTGAAGTAACTGTGCTGATTTTGAGACAAAACTTGTTAATGTCCTACAGGCAATGAAACTGCAACCTTTTGGTTGTATTTTCCACCAGTCAGGCATCATTTGCATCTCTAATGGACAAAAACCTACAAATCACCACAAATTTCACAAAGTCTGGACCCTAACAAAAGTAAAAAGACTGTCAAGTAAAAGTGTGTTCCTCTAAAGAATTACATAGTCCTTGGAAGAGCCTATCGGACATTGCTCCCATATAATCAAGAAAGCACACAAAGCCAGCCTTTTGGCCTTATTCCCACCAAGTTTGTGGTATTTTTTCTCAATAAGTGTAAATCTGGTTCTGTACCTCTATTTCAAAACTTCGTCTTAGAACAAAATACAAATTTTCTATGATATATCGCAGAAGTCGACATGATCCAGCCCTTAACCCCCTCTTTGACTGCATGTCTGTCTACTCTTCTCCTCAGTCTTGGCCCTAGCAACTGACCTCGCTGCTCTTCAAACGTGCCTCTTATGACCCTTGGCTCCTGCTTGTCTCTCCTCCTACTGCTCTCACACCAGATTTAGACGCAGCTGACTCCATCTTCACGTTGTTCAAGTCTCTGTTCAAATGCCACACACACACCTGCCGAATCTATTACATAGCTCCTTAAGTCTTTATCTATACAGCTTACCATGATATGATATAATAATATTTTCCTTATGTTCTCAGGGGATAAATGTACTTTTATTAATGAGAGGATAATCAGGAAAGCAGTACTGCTTCCACTTTCTTTGTATATTTCTTTTTTATTGAATTTATTGGGGTGACATTGGTTAACAAAATTACACAGGTTTCAGGGGTACAATTCCACAGTATTTCATCTGTATATTGTGCTGTGGAAAGAAAGTCTCACAGACACAGACAACAGTGTGGTGACTGCCAGAGGGAAGGGGAGTATGGAGAGGTAGAAGAGGGTAAAGGGGGGATAAATGGTGATCGAAGGAGAAAACTTGGGGTCATAATAATATTTCTTTATGTTTCTACTTATTTATTATCAGTCTCCTTTATTAGAATGTTATTGAATATCTGTTTTATTCTTCAACATATTCCTTGTACTTTTTATAGTGCCTGGTACATAATAGTCACTCAATTATTGAAGTGCACGTAGACACTAAATAGCAATGTATCAAAAAAATTTTTTCTTGTAACATTGTTCTTATTTCATAAGAGACAAAGAAGAAATAAAGACATAATTCTAGAAAGCATATAAATAGTAAAGCATATGTCTTACCTGGGATCAGGATGTGAAAAGACCTTATTCTTTGGAGGTAAGAGTACATTGAGTCAGGACCTGGAGCCTGAACAGCTCCACACTAAAATGGCAAAAAGTCAAGGCAGCCCTCTCAGGCTGGTAATATGAGCAAACCCAGACAGGTGGACTTTCCTCATCAGAAAGCATCCTTTGGTAATCAACTGGTGATTGATACCATAGATGAGTGGACATGGATTAATGATCATTTGGGGAGCCAACCACTACAATGCACTGAGAGCTTGCTGTATCTAAGGCACTGGAACTTTACCTATGTTACCTCATTTCACCTTCAGCGAAACCCACTGAGGTAACACAATACCTATTTTGAAATAAGGAGACCGATACTCTGAGAGTTGAAAGTTATACACAACCAGTAAGTGGCAGAGCCTGCACTAGGATATGCACCAATATGAGGTCCATGCAGTTTATACTGACCTTTACTGCTCCCCACTATCTATCAATCATACACATGTTGGGGGATAGGAGATCCAACAGGTGTGCTTTAACATTAGGAGGCCAACCTGCAGATTGCAGAGATACTCATGGACTACAGTTCTGGAGGAGAACTCAGTGAAGCTGGATGGTTGAAAGACACAGGGTAGGGTGATAGCCACCAAAGTCATCAGGGCTGGAAAAACGGCCAACTTTTGGAAAAATAAGAATGTAGGATCCTAAATTCTAAAGAGAAACAAGGGTTTGATCACAATAAACAATATGAGAAACCAATAAATAATGTTAGAGCAGAATGTTCTCAAGTCTAACATGCAACTACATTTAGAATTCCTGAAATTCTTACAGCCACCACCCAGAATGTATGTATCTTGCAGGCCCTGATATATCTTGCAGCATGATTGCATGAACAGCAGATAGATGATCACAGGAGAGAGAGACAGACAGAGAGAGAGAGAGAGAGAGAGAGACGTAGGAGGAGAGCAAGACTTGTGTAATTCAATTTATTGCAACAAGTATTTTTTTAGCATATATTCTTTACAGAATATCATGCTGGACCTTGTAGTACCAAGAAGTAAAAACTATCTCCTCTGAGTCCTTTAGCCATAGCTGAGCTTGGAATTTGAAGAGCATGTCATTCAGTAACTGCATTGCCTACTTTTAATTCATTCCACTGGAAATGAAAGATAATCACCCTTTCACTTTGACCTCACTGTTTCATGTACGTAGTTACATAGGTAGTTCTGTATGAAGTTCATAAATCACTTCCATACTATGAATTCCAGTGGTTTTCATTAACACTCAGTTATAAAAGACAACTGAATTATAACAAAAGTTTTTAAACTGCTGTGGATCACAGAGGAGAGAAGTTAATTCTTGATTTTGATTGATACCAGTTATTTTCCTCACCAAGGTGCATACAATTTTGAAAATAAGAATAAGAATGGATTCGTCTTAACAACAACTAGCCAAATAATTCTCTCAGAGATAAAGTATAAACTCATCCTCAACAATCAGTCCCTCTGCGTAAAATATTGTATTTTTGTACCAACCTCAAAAATCACAAGGAGGAACAAAAGTAAGCCAGTGTTGCCATCTCTTAGCTGTTTAAAAAGAAAAAGAAAAAAGTGACAATGCATGAAATGAGGAAATTATATAAAAAGCACTAAATTCAGGTGCACGGTACATTTATTTTTAAATATCTGATTTTGTTTAAAAAGTGACTTTTTCATTTGGCTGTGAAAGGTAGGTCACTCTTCAGGTTCCTTAGGAAAATGGCTAATCCCAGGACAGTGCCTGCTGTACTAATGAGCTACTCAATGACTGCTCCTCTGTGGAGGGAGAGGGAAATAACTTGTGTCTTCACTCCTCACACATTATGATTGTTCACAGGCTCCGTTCATGTTCATTCTTTTCAGAACACTTGTGTTGGGTAATGAAGGAAGATCAAGCGTTCCCCTTCATGACTACAGAGTTAATTACTGCAATCAGAGAGCATTTTCAATAGTGGTCGGTACCACTGCTTATCAAGTTCTTAAAAGTATTCATTTGCTTAATTCCCGGACAAGTCACCTAAAATAAAGGAGTCCATAAATGTACCTCAATTACCTTGCTGATTTAGTTACCCCTTTCCTCACCCCCCAACTGAAGTTCATTGAAATGGAGACAAAAAAAGACAATGAACTTGGTGGTGGGTTAAAAATAGAGTAGTTGTCATAGAAAAATGATCCATTTCCTTTCTCCTATAAATAGATGAACGATTTGAAAAGGTGTTTCATTATAGAAAGAATATCTGATTTGATAGCTGCATGAGCAGATTTTGTTTCAAATCTGAAAATGAAAATTACATAAGGCTTGGAATTAAAATCTTTCCATTTTGTTCAGTTTTGAATATATTTCTTATGTTTAATATGGTAACAACAATGTAATTCTAAAAAGGGTACAGTAATTAAAATATTACTATTAGATAGAACTACATTACACTAAAGAACTATCGTATGTATAACAAAATGTATATTGTATATTTTGTATTTGTATATTGTATATTGTATACAAAAAATGTATATTTTGTTATACATACTATAAAACAAAAGTCTGAATTTATAACAAAAAATAATTTAGAGAAGGGTCTCAGTATAGAGCTTGGGACAAAGAAACCTAGATCCTAGCCCTGCTCTATCCTTGTTTAGCTACTTCTGCTGCAACAGGTGAATTTAGTCATTTACTCTAGGAAGACAATAAACTAAAGAAGGGAAAGCATCAGTTATAACATTGCTTCCAATCATGAGCAGTCATTTACTTGCTGTGAGATGGTAAACAAGTTACTTCAGGCTTCTAAATTTTAGCTTCCTCAACAGAAGAATGGGTGTGATAATATAAATTATATGGATAATTTGCCAGCCTTATCAGGTGTTCAGAAAAGATGGTCCTCCTCCCCAAAATATACTATCTGAGTCTAAGACAGATTCCATGAAGAGAACCATGATGCCTTTTCAAGTTGTTGAAAAACAACAGTAAAACTCCTAAGAGAAAAGTAACAGACAAAGCTTTTCATACAAAAATGTATTTGCCTGGAAAAGTGCATATTATCTTAACTTCCACTTACACATAGCAGATAGAGCTGGAGTAAGTTTGCTAACAGTCAAAACTGATCAACTAATTCTTTCTATAAACACTTTCTGCTTTGCAGCTTTGAGGTCAGGTTACCAACTGACATTCTATTGCTTCCTTTGCACCTAAATGCTCAATCTGTTATAAGTAGGTTGAATTCCTATCCCCTCTCCCCACCCTCAAGGTACACACAAATTGTCCATGTCTTAATTTGTAAACGTTATTTTATATGGAAAAGGGGACTTGCAAATGTAATTAAATTAAGAATCTATGATGGGGAAATTATCCTGTATTATCCAAGTGGCTCCAATGCAATTATAAGGTCCCTGTAAGAACGACACAGAAAGGTCAGAGGGAGGAGAAAGAGGAAGGACAGGGATTTGAGGGACGAGGACACAAACCAAGGAATGACAGTGGTCTCCAGAAGCTAGAAGAGACAAGGAATACATGTTCCCCTAGAGCCTCCCAAAATGAACACAGTCCTGTCAATGCCTTGATTTTAGCCCTACAACACTCACTTCAAATTTCTGACCCTCAGAACTATCTGAGGTTTTAAGCAACCAAATTTGTGGCAATCTGTTATAGTGGCAATAGAAAACCAGTACACTTATCAATGCATCTCTGCACTGCTGATAGCTCTCCAGTTCTATAATGTTGAGGTATATCTCTTGCTTTTAGCTCTTCTGGATTAATAATGATAACAATGACACTAACAACAACTACAACCACAATTGGCATTTATAGGATCCTAATCTGAGTTAGGCACTGACTTAGACATCTGACCTACACTGTGCTATAAGAGAACCTCTATTAAACCTCTGTCTTACAGATGGGACAACAAAGACCCGAATTCCAGTCCAGGCCTGTCTGATGCCAAAGCCCATCATCATCTGAGCCACTGTGCTGTTCTGGACCTCCTCCCTCTAGTCCATCTTCTCTCCCTTCCTCTTAGATCCCATTCCATCGGGGGAGATAAAGGAAAAGATGCTTATCTCTTACATTTTTTTCCAAGGGAGGTTAAAAGAATTAAAACCTTGACCTATAACCATATATAAATAATAAATATAATCTTAAATATATACATTAAAAAGAGAAGAAAGGGCAGAGAGGGGAAAATGAATAGAAAGGGTAACAGAGAGAGAAAATTTGAAACTCTATCCCCAAACAAATTTAATTAACTGTTCACATACAAAGGCTGTGAAAGTTGAGAACATCTTGAAAAGGTGAAGAGAAGTAAGGATATTAATAGTGCAGGATTAAGCATAAACCAAAAAAGAAAAATTAAAAGATAGAAATAGACATGGCTTGTAGGCAGGACTAACAGAAAACCAGTGTCACTCAAGCAACAAATTCAAATTAGGAAAGGATAGAAAATGTTGACACAAGTAAGTCAGGTCAGTTTTCAGAATAGCTCAACTGCCAGGAGTGCAAACCTCATTTGTCAGAGGAGGGCAAGCCTCTGTTTGTCCTTCAGAGGGGGCTGTGAGAAAGTGAAGTGGGCGGCTGTCATTTTTTTTTTTTTTGGCTTTTGCTTTTTTCTATATAATGTTCCTAAAAGTTGAAGTTCAGAATTAATCTCGAAATGAAGATAATTTTTTTGATGTTTACATTCATTCAATAACTACTCCTGATTTATATTCTAAGTTCACAATTTAGAGGTAATAAATATTACCTACATTTGAAGTGATTTCCCTACTACAAAATTGAAATCACCTTGCAAACTTATTTTCACAGACTATATACACAGTGTATTACATAATATTTACTCAGCTCGAAGAGGCAGTAACTGCCTCTGTGAAATTATAAAGCTCTTCTAAAATGGACACAAGCTCTCCTCTCTGGTTTAGGAGATGTTTAGGGTCAGAGAGCAAGGCAAGTGATCTGCTGACTACTTTATCCACGTCTCTCATCCATCCTCACAATGTTAACAGAGTGGTTTTATTGTCTCCATTTCACAGATGAAGAATCTGAGGCTCAGAGGATTAAAGGAACTTGACCAGTCTTATAGATACCGAAAAGAGAAGCTAAGCCCGAGTTAAGATTGTGTCTGTTTCAGGGCAGAGGAAGACACTAAAACAGACATTTTAGCTCCAATTTCTTGTTCTCCATCCATTTTCTAAAATAGCAAACATTTGGACTGTTTGGAAAAAACAATTGAACTAGGGGACTTACCAGGGCTCCCAAGGCTCCTCCCGACAAAGAAGCATTGTGCCTACACCACAGTCCGCTGTCAACACTTTGAGAGCAAAAGTCCCTCAAGGCTCTCTTACTCCACATAGAAGTTCCTTGCCTGAAACTTCCTGCTTAATTATTTTTTAATTTTAAAATATCTGGAATCCTAAGGCACAAACGAATAGTTTTTAAAGTCCCATTTTCTACTTAAAAGCTGGAAAAACTGGTGAATGCCTGCTGAGGCATTAATTAATACCTGATGAAGACAGAGAACAAGATTGATTCCTGAAGTGAACCCCAAAAGCCCTGGGGAATGCTTCTCCAGAACAGGGCCACGCTGGCCATGTTTACAGCTTTCTCCTCTCCTGAATGCCAAGAGACAGTTCCATTTCACGTTCGGTACTGTCTTTCCTGTCAAATCACACCTTTGAATTTGAGATGCAGAAAATGGCCCCTCCTCAAGGTATGTTCTTTGCCAGGAAGCTATTCAATTACATAAATGTGTTGAGACCCTTACCCAGAGAGGAGGCACTAATAAATCCTTTACAAGTCTCTGAAGATCTTAAATGACATACACAAAACCAGTGATTTTAAAGTCAAAAGTAAAAGTTGAACCACAAAAAAGAAATGCAGAGGGAAAAGCCATTAGATTGCTTCAGGAAAGTGACCCTTGAGTGTGACCTGCTTGTTAATTAGAAGAGGCTGAGATTCAGACAGAGCAAGTTCACTCTAATTTCCTCGGCTACCTCAACACAGAATAAACAGAATTTTCTCCAATTTACTTGCTTAGTTGGGGCAAAAACCTACCAGGTTACACAGGATAATTAGATACAAAACTTACTTGTCTAAAATCTTCAGTTCTCTAGCCCTGATGTGGGCATTTAACCTTCCCCAGAACCTGACTCGGGGTAGTTCTTTGGCTGTTTTTTCTCATGGCTTAAAACTTCAGCAACAAGTACTCTTACTGGCTGCTCCTAAAATGCCATCTCCTTTCCAAATGTCCTCTACCTCCCACTGAATGACAAAGCATAAGATAAGAGTCATCAAATTAATACCAGTCAGGAGGAGCAACACAGATTTTTAAAAATGAAGCTCAGAGTATCTATAGGTGATGGTATTATAGGAAATTTGATGTTCTGTTTATTCTCTTTTGTTTTCTAAATTTTGAGTGTGCTATACTTATTTAATCAGCATACAATTTTATTTTTTAATGTGAATGTAAATTATACCTCCTATCCCATGCTGAAGTAGAAAGCCAACAGATCTCACAAGTTCAGCCACATTGAAATGGTTTTGTAGGAGTTTGGTCAAGGGAAGAATTTCAGAGTAGAGAAAAACTTCTGTGTCATGAGATGAGGAGAATCAGCATTTCCCAAGGGACAAGGGAGAAAACAAATCACACCTATCATTACTAACCTCATCCACCATGAGGGCAAAAGAAGCTTGACCTGATCCAATGTTAATTTACCATTTTGTTGTGGCCTCAGTGGATATCCTACAAAGATCTCTGGTGGATGGGTGTTTATGAAGGTAGGCTTCACAGCACAGTTTCCATGAATTTGGTCAATCACCACAGTCCAGAGGCTGGCTGGCTGTGTCCCACAGATATTTCCCACACAGAGCAGGTCAATCTACATATGGGATTTCCATTAACCCCCATTCATGACACTGTAAAAGTCTAAGTGTCATTCTATTAATTGGCAAAAAGAAACAATAGTCTTGGAGACAGGAGTACCTGAGTACCTATCTCTGTACAACTAGCCCAACTGTTTCTTTTAAACAGACTGATCAGAAGGCTAATTCATAATCAGAAAACAGTTTAAATCAGGGGTGTCAAACTCATTTTTATCAGGGGCCACATCAGCCTCGTGGTTTCCTTCAAAGGGCTAAAATAATTTTAGGACTGTATAAATGTAACTGCTCCTTAACTGTTAAGGAGTTGAAATTACATTCAGCCCTTTGAAGGCAACTGCAAGCCTGATGTGGCCCCCGGTGAAAATGAGTTTGACACTACTGGTTTAAATAGTATCACGGTAAGAAATGTCCAAACCTATAGAGAATTTTTATGAGTTTATTTGAGCCAAACTGACAACATTTCTGGGAAGCAAAATCTGATTGGATTGAGAAAATAGCCCTTCTATATTTATTTTATACATCAGAATCAAAAAAGACATAAGGGGGTTACCTGAAATCCATCAGTGATAGATTAGGGAGGTGGGAGAAAGCAAAGTGGGGAAATCTGAGACTGATTAAAAAGTAAAAGGAATAGACACATATTTCCTTTACATTGGTTGGTATAGGATGGTTAACAATGAACATTCACAGGAAGTAGTAGAGACGGTACACAGGAGAAAAGTGAACAATGGGGGCTTCTGTGATCTTGTGCTCTGGTGGGGGATTGTGCCCTGACAGGTCTGGAAAAAAGGAGATTACTCTGACAGTCCAAAGGTATGTTATTACAGATGCAAAAACAATAGACAGCCTCAGTGAAGAAAACAACTGACCCTTGACAAGGAAGACATAGGCCTGCACATCATGACTCACTTTTAGTTAAAAAGTTAAGTTCAGACCGTCCTATGTGGTTACTTTCAGTCTCTGAGTTTGTAAGGCCCACCACGCAGGCCTCTCCCGAGCTTGTCAGGTTTTGTATGTGGCCACTTTTGTTGTCCACAGTAGCACAAATGCAAAATTAACAGTTAGTCAAAACTAAAGAAATTCATTAAAAGATGGTTTTCCAACCTTCACGCAGAGCCTCGTTTCCACTGAAGTGGTTAATGTGGAATATTTTGCTCTGATCTCTATTATGAAGTGAAGGTAGAGCCTCCAATCTGATTTTCAAATTCTTGGGAGAAGCCTCATGTCAGTCCCAAAATATTAACAACAACTTTAATTTTTTCCTTTTATTTGAAGTGTGTTTTAATTAACAACCCTGAAGCTGCCTAGGAAAGTGTTTTCTACCTTTCTCAGCCTCAGAAAAAAATTGCCTCACACTATTTAGAGAAGCCAGACATTTATCTTATTTATGCCCCAATATCTTGACACAGAACACAATTAAAGATGTTAGAAAGTGGAGTGCTGAGCAATACTGGTACCATTTTCCTGATGTTTTCCAAAAGATACTGGCTATTTCTATAACAATGCATGTGACTGGGGTCACTCAAAATTATTGTTTCTACTGTCCTATGTCCTTCTTGGTGGCTGGAAAAAAATTAATGATCTGTGATACATAAAACTGAAAAGCATTTAATTTATGTTAACATCAGTGTTGTTAATTTATTCTCTTCTAATCTAGATATGTATTCCACCCGTGATAGTTGACATTATATGCAATAAAACTGCACTTAAATTATTCTGTACTTTTGAATTTTTGTATTCCAAGACATATCCAAATTAGTAAGGTTTTTTCCTACTATTCAAACCATAAGTGCATTCTGTTATCTAGAACTAAACTGGAAAACATAAGTTTTTAACACTATTTCTCATTGCAATAACCTGAGGCCTGTTAAGAAACTAAATATAATCAGATAAAGATAAGCCATGTTCAATTTAAATGCATTTCATTACATTCTTATTTTTGAACATCTCCTATGGTAACTATTAATTGGAATATTATAATAACCAGAAAAACAACTGGCTAATCTACTGGGTAAAAGCAACTTTAATATAATTGAGAAGTCATTCAAAAGAATGAGTTTAAGAGCCTCAGAACTAAGAATCCAGAAATTAATGTTGAAGACTAAATTCCTTTGTAATAAAATAAGACAAATTCTGACCGGTAGAGATATTATAATGAAAAAGTAAAGGAAATCTCCTCTCTGTGGTGTTAAAGGTTAAGGCAGTTTAGGTTTGGTCTTATTATATATTATAGCTAAGACTGCTTCTCCCTTATTTTCTACATGATATGTTTCTTTGTTTTTAAATTAAATTAAAATAACTCATTTTGAATCACCCATAATTTGCCCAACTACTTCTAGCAGTATTTGCTAAATCCAATTTTTTAAAACCAATTTATTTAAAGTAGGAAAAAATACTCGGGTATAACTACTCAAATTTACTCAATGACTTCAAATTTTGGATCCAAAAGGAAGATTCTTATGGGAAACAAAAGCTTCTACATCTATAAATGTTACAAAATTTCTGAGAATAGCCATTTATTTTAAGGGTATATTGGCTGAAGCTGAGCCTCCCTGAATTAAAAAGAATTATTCTATTTACACAAAACTGACCCAATCCCATATTTGTATGGATATTCCTATACATACACATATACATTGGACCTTGACAACAATACTGTGAAGGAAGCATATGGAAGTAGATCCCTACCTCATTATACTGAGGAGCAGAGAGTCAAGGCCTCATCCAAGATCACACAGCTAGGAAATACAGAGCCAGGACTCAACCTAGGTCTTTAAGAAAAAGCCCTTCCTACAGTACTGATTCTAATAAAGTAGAATATATTAAGCCTACCTGTGTGTAAATAAGTATGAAGTCATATAGAAAAAAGAAACAGAGAGGAAGACCAGTTCTCAGATTATCTGGGGAATTGTCTCAATGCTTTGCTCAAACTGGCTGGCCAGGCCTACATCCCTCTATCTCTTTCCGCATGCTGTAGGGTACACTCTTCTGGGGACAGAGTGCGACGTACCCATGTGGAAGAGGACTGTTACATCGGGCTTTTACAAGTGGCTGATACCGCTACTCGATGGCCCCAACCATCAGGCTTTCTGTGTCTAATTGGAAACATGAAAACACAGGGTCATGGTTTTAAGAATCTAAGATTCTAAAATAGTCCTTAAGGTGTAGGGTTCATATTTCAATGGGGTTCTAATAAAGATGAAAACCACAAGCCAAAGCTCAGCTTTAGGCTCCTTAAAGGACTCAATGATCATTGTCCTCTTGCCATTACTCTCTACAAAAATCAAGCCCCTCTATACTGTAAGGGAAAGACCAGGCAAAAGTAAATAGAACGATCTTGATCTTCACCTTGCCCTCTTTCTTTCTTTCTTTTCTATCTTTCTTATATCTTTTTTGGCTCTGGCAGACACTCAGGTATCTGACATTTCTAAACCAAAAGAAATAATGCAGTGCCAGGTTCAACAGGAAGCCTGTGTGTCAAAAGTCACTGATGGTTGGGACATCACAGTTATTCTTCAGAAGGAAAAATCAGGCCGAATAAACATAAAAGAGAACAACCTCCTAGGATATGGATTCCCACAAGCTGTACAAACTTTCTTTCACTAAACAAATAATCCTAGAGATGAACTTTTGTTTTCATATTTCGAGGACATGTTATAATGATTACCTTTGGTTTTTCTCACTGGAAACCTTGACGATGAGACAAAATATGTTTTTCATTTTTTCCCAGCTGAATGATCTAAAAAGATATTTCTGGATTCTGAACATTTCCTATGTGAATGATTTTATAAAATTTAGTGTAGATTTTGTAATCATCAAACATAACTTTATGTCAAACCACAAATCCTCAAACTCATGCCCCAGAAACTCCACCCAGAGACAAGCAAATCTTCTGTTTACTAAGAACCACTTCACGTGTTCCCACTCACCAATGTATCCTGATACTCCACTCCCTCAGAGAGATGGGAGAACCCACACTGCAGTAAGTTGCAATGTGAAAGTTTCATGGGATTTCAACATATTCTGGGGACTTTGAGAGAACACTTTTGAGATTTAATCCCAGATAATGGAGCAAAGAGATTGAGTAGACATGAAAGAGAGACATATGACTTAAGGCCCTAGGATAAGTAGCTTGCATCCAAGTCATTTAAAAAAAATCAGAAGAATATGTCAGGGTCGAAGTAAGACTTTGGCTCTAAATCCATATGGATCTGCAACTGGAAAAGGTTCAGTCTTTGGGGAAATCCAAGTTTAAGCAATTCACTGAAGTTTGCTCACATTGGCTCAGTAATTGTTTTACAATGATTACTTTCAAATGTCTAACCTCGTCCCACTTTTTTCACCTGCCTCTTCTCAAATTTCTGGTCTCCTCTCATGCATGAAGTATCTAAGTACTCTTACCTCAAACTGTAACTTTAATTGGGAACAGAGAGCCACTTGCCCCTTAAAGATAAAAGATGGTTTAATAAAAGATTTATCTGAGGAGGGCCTGCTTCTCACCTGTGCTACAGGAGTGACATGTCATTTGAAACTTATGCCATACCCATGTCCTGTATTACAACTGACAAAAGCATACGAGGAAGGAAATTTTCACTTTGTTCTCTAAGAATGTACATTCATTTGTTCATCCTGATTCACCTTTGACTAAACAAAACCTGGACTGAGCCAAGTGGAATGATTCACCAGGAAGCACATGGAAAGTTATGGCACAGTCAGAAAATCACAGTGCCATTGAACGTGTTCCGCTGAACCATGACTTCATTACCAGTCCCTTTAATTGCAGCCGACAAATGTGTTTATACTTTTTAACAAGGTCTTTTCTACTCTTAATCTGCCCCTAGAGGACATCAGGCATAAATGTTCAATGGCCTTTAAAATAAATGGAAGCTTCGAGATCTTTTATAAAATACCCCTCCAACAACCAATAAAATTTACCTGATTTGCCTCTGTTTGTAAAGTTGTTTAATTCCATTATTTTCTCCCTTCTTGTTGATCTTAAGTCATTTCTTTAATCAGGTAATAATTGCAAATATTATGTATTCCCTTGGCCTATCAATTCTGACCCTGCTCAAATTTCACATAGCAGCCTCTTTCAAACAGTACGACCAATATTTTTATACTGCTTATTAATAAAAAGTACTAATGTTTTTCTCATTTTTTTCATGGGTATTAAGATACATTTCTTAAACCAAGCATCTTTTTTATAGATAAGGAAAGTGGAGCACGTTATTCTTAACTTTTGATTGGGTTTTTTGGAGTCATCTAGAGAAGCATTATAATTAATTTGTAAGAATACATTCATAATCATCAGTGATGGCAACACTGAATAGTTATCAGCTGAATAGTTCTTTAAAGGTTCAAACATAATACTGGGTCACAAAGAGAAATTATCCTTTCCAATGTGTTTTTACCATGAATCAGAACACATTTAATTTTTCTTTATAACTCCAAATATAGGTGGAAATTTTTAAATACTGTTCAAAACACACCAAAGGGCACCATCAAACATTTGGAAATTTACAGTACAGGGGAAAAGGGAATGGTTATTTACTGAACTTTAATAAGTTCAATATTAATTTCATGAATTTTACACCTGGAGGATTCTGTTTGCTATAGCTCTCACCGTGAATAAATTTTGCTCTTGAAAACTGATAATTAATTCTTACACCTTGGAAGCCTGAAAAACCTAGACATCTGAATACATTTACATGGAAATTAACATTCTCTTCTCCTGTTTCTTTGAAATTTCTTTAGAAATTACCTTTCTTCCTTTAGTTCAGAATGCATCAAATATCCACTAATGTAGTTTCCTTTTCTCTATTTTCTCAAAGGCTTGTGGTTTAGAGAAACTTCAAATGTCCAAAAGTCTAGAAATTAAGAACAACTCAACCAATGTTAGCTATGAACTAATTCCTTTAATCTTGAGAATGGTGTTGAATATATTGTTAGGTTAACCTGACATAGGCATCTGTTTCCTCATCATGTACAGTTCCTTCCTCCATATATGCAGCATTTTTTCTGAAATCAAAAAGATTTAATAAGGAAGCTTATGTATAACACAGATTATATTTTGATCTGAATATGGAGTCTGGAAGGCAATGCTAAAATATCAGGGAATGTTACGAAACTCTTCCAGTTACATAGACTCATCGGCTCTCTTTTCCTTCCTTCCTTCTTCTTTCTTTTAAAATGCCTTGCCTTTTTCTTTCAATGTCATTTATTTTTCAATCTTTGGACGATTTATTTTCCCATTAAAGTGAAACACAAAGAATGGCTTTCATTACCTCTCAGAGATGTGAAGTGCTGGTCGATTGGCACCAACATACAGGTTCCCTCACTGGAGAACTGAGAGAGTCATCTCTATTCCCCATTTTGAGGCTGGTTCTTCACAGTAGATAAGTGATTTGAAAACCAAATGGTCATTTTGTTCAAAAAAGAAACTCAGGCTGAACTGGCAGCGCGATTCAAGTCTACTTTACACTGAGATGTGAGCAAGTAGACAAAGAAAGCTCTAGAAGTTAAAAAAAATTAGAACTTTAAAAAAATTCATATTAACCCATGTGTAAATACTTACACACTTAAATCTGGCAAATAAAAGAATGCCAGAGTGTTTTTCTTTGTCTTGCATATGTCATCTTGAGAAGTAATTGTTTGGACAAAATGTTGAAAATAAAAAAGAGAGGGAGAGAAAATAAAATAATAGAAATTATGTAATGAAGCTGGTAATTTTTACTCTCTGGACTCCCTAATGATCTTGTACCCATAGAGCCTACAAGACACAGATGTCAGCTGCTGGTTCTCACCTCTCTTGTTTGGAAAAAATTCTCGCTAAGCCATGAATTTATCTCCTTCAAAGCAAGGTTATGCTGATGACTTTTTATTAAGACATAAAACTGAAAAGTGAGCCCATAAAAGACTAAAAGCAAACACAAAAGTGGCCAAGTGCCATAAATGCTGATCAGACCTCAGCCGATCTGAGGTAAAACTGCCCTGGATGATAAAACTGACCCTTTGCTTATACAGCTCCATTTGTACAAAATGGATCTGTTTGAACAGAAACTTCATATACTCTATTTCTAATTCTAAGAATAAAATTAAAAGTACTAAGAGACATAATTTTACATGAATTCATTGAGATGTTAGACCGTGTTCAATTCTGACATTCTTATATTTTGGAATAGTCTTTTATTTTTTATGGTGAAGATACAATGCAGTACTAGAAATATCCCTTATGGTTTAAAGTAACATGTTTAAAGTGAAGAGCCCCTAACTTTTCATAACTCATTTTTATCTCCATCAACAGAACTATAGTTAGAAATTCCTCTGGAATTTGTAAGCTTCATGAGAGATCAAAAAATACCTAGCAGAGACCATGATCTCAAGAAGCTTGTTACCTGAAAGAACAGAGATGATGGACCTGTCATAGGCCATACGTGTAGAATGGCAGTTACAGATGGTAGAGTCCGGAGGAGGGGAGATCACTTCCAGCTGAGTTGGATCATGGGAGGTTTATGGCAGGCACTATGCTGTGGACAGATGGTAAAACGGAGGACACTAGAAATCCAGTTGATGATACTAATTAAAACGTAGTCTAGAAATGCAAGGCTCATGTGGCCATGTGAACCTGGTAGCCAAGTGCACAGTAGTTAAATAAGGGGGAGATCAGGGGTTTTCATAGCATTCCAGGCGCATGCTCTTGAACTAGGGATACAGACTATCCATCATTATTGACAATATGGGCTGATTTTTAAAAACTTATCTTCTTTAAATATCAAATAATAGCAATATCAAAAGAAAACCATCCTGTAACTCCCAACTACAGCACCTTAACACAATGAGTATTTTCATTACTTTGTATTCCCTTCCAGGGATTTGTCCTTATGGCTGAGTATTTTTGCCTAGAAGTTGCCATACAATTTTGCACTCAGATTTTTTCCCCTGAATATTATAACATCGAACATATCTTTGCTGCTTTTTAAAAATATTCTTTGAGAAAATATACTTCCTTTGAAGACAGAATTAGATCTCTAACAGACACTTAGGAGATTGAAAACAGACACTGAAAAGAATTTTGCTTTAGCAAGGGTAGCTCAAAACCAAAATTATTTCTTGATGCGTTTTTATAAATACACTTCTCTGGAAGGATCTGAAGCATATGGTACATGTTCCACATCTTATATTTTCCAGAGAAACACTGATAACATGTTGCTCTACTGACCTTCTCCGCCTTCCTCTCCTTCCTCACTTCCAATACACCAGGCTTGTCAGATTTTCTTTATTTATCTTGACTTTATTCTATATTTATAGCAAATTTGCTAGAATCCAAGCATGCTCCCACTTACTTGCAGTGTGAACTTAGGCAATGTGCTTAACCTTTCTAAGCCTTAGTTTCAACCTCTGTAAAATGAGGTACAAATAGTACCTCT